>JAODTR010064608.1:0-16443 GCA_025399935.1 Amblyopsis rosae
TTACTCTCGCAAGGATCCTGGAGGGGGCCTGGGAATATGCCCTTCCGGTCTACATGTGTTTTGTGGATCTGGAGAAGTCTTATGACCGGGTCCCCTGGGAGATACTGTGGGAGGTGCTGCGGGAGTATGGGGTGAGGGGGTCTCTTTTAAGGGCAATCCAATACCTGTATTCCCAAAGCGTGAGCTGTGTATGGATTCTCGGCAGTAAGTCGGACTTGTTTCAGGTGGGGGTTGGTCTCCGCCCGGGCTGCGCTTTGTCACCAATCCTATTCGTGACAAATAGACAGGTTTAGTTTCCTGCTGAAACCATGACCTCAGATTTTGCTGTGCTAATCCTCATAACAATCTGAGGCCATTGTTCTTAGCAGGAAACCGATGGAGTGCCTACTCCGGGTAGGGAATGAGTCCTTACCCCAAGTGAAGTAGTTCAAGTTCCTCAGGGTCTTGTTTACGAGTGAGGGGACATTGGAACGGGAGATTGACTGGAGAATCGGAGCAGCGGGAGCGGTATTGCAATCACTTTACCACACCGTTGTGACAAAAAGAGAGATGAGCTGGAAGGCAAAGCTCTCGATCAACCGGGCAATTTTTGTAGATTTTTTTTGTTTTTCCTAGAACAAAATCAGCGGCTGAAATGGGTTTTCTCAGAAGGGTGGCTGGCATCTCCCTTAGAGATAAGGTGAGAAGCTCAGCTATCCGTGAGGATCTCAGAGTAGAGCCGCTGTTCCTTTGCATCAAAAGGAGCCAGTTGAGGTGGTACGGGCATCTAGTAAGGATGCTCCCTGGGCGCCTCCCTTGGGAGGTGTCCCAGGCATGTCCAGCTGGGAGAAGGCCACGGGGAAGACCCAGGACTAGGTGGAGAGATTATAACTCCACACTGGCCTGGGAACGTCTCGGGATCCCCCAGTCAGCGCTGGATAATGTGGCTTGGCTTAATGTGGAAAGTGAAGATTGGGGTCCCTTGCTGGAGCGGCTGCCCCGCGATCCGACTCCGGATAAGCGGGAGAAGATGAATGGATGGTGGCACACGATAAATAATTTTGTTTGTATAAAAATATTGATTTCTTATGTTGAAAAATCACGTAATTGTTAATGATGACAATTTGATCTACTAGAAACACAAGGCATCCAGTATAACACCTAGTTTTGTCATTTTTAACCAGTTAACACTTTGATTCATTCCACAAAATGAAAATCCTTGTGTGCATTTAAATAAAAAAAACACTATAGCTGTCTGTAAATGATGTGTGTGGAGAGAGAGAGAGAAGCAAACGCACTGTGAGTTTACAGTAAACACAATGAGACATTCCTTTAGCCTGGCTCATCTCAGACATGGGAATGGATGACAGGTTAACATCAGCAGCTCGCACAAGCTTTGAATGATTACAACTAGCCATTATCCAACAAGATGTCAGCATAATGTTACTTTGTACATGAAGCATGTCGAAGAATGACATTGCATTAAGCATTAGCCAATGTTAATCCAAATAGATTTACACATAATACGACATGTATTCCATCTGATGGAAACGCCAGTGTGGTATTGTGTATGCAATCAAAATGCCCTCTTAAAGTGACAGTAGCTTACCTTAGGCAATTGATGCATTTTATAGCAAATTAATACATTTAAAATAATCTTTAGAATAATCGATAGATTAATCAATAAAATAAAACATAAATAAAATAAACGTTAGGTGTAGTCCTATTCCTTATGTTTTTTTTGTTTTGTGGAAAGATCGTTTGTGATGTCCCACCATAAGGCTAGTATTGTATTCAGTGCCAATTTCTTTTACTTTTTGCAAGATTTTACCCAAATTCAATTCAGACGACAACCTTTAGAGTAATCATGAACAAAATGATATAAACACAAACACTGCCTCTCATTAAACATATTCAAATGTAAGCATAATGTTTAACATGCTTATCTTTGTAAATTATGAAGAGTAGATAAATATCACCTGAAATAAAGTGTTTTAATGTGTTTCCATTGCCTTATAGCTGCTTGACAATACTGTTTTCAACAATTGTCATGTTTTGCTGCAACATACAGTATGGCCTTTCCTGGCAGCATCTGTCAAAGCGCCAGTCCATTATCGTGGGTGAAGCCGTGTAATGCTCATGCTGCCGGGGTTGTGAAAATCTATCAGAACCCCGGACAGAGCCCCTTCCCCTCACCGGAGAAAACTATGGGGAGAGGCTGTTGGCAATCAATACCATCACTCACAGCTAGTTGACTACAGATGGAACACATCCTTCACCCTGTTACCTGCACATTATGACTGACAGCCTCTGAGGGTTTGGGGTCTACTTGGTTCACCTTGCCGGAAGTTGTTGTTGATTTTAGGGTTTTACCCCACCAGCAGTGTTACGTTGTATTGCATTACAAGTATCCACAACAATGGTTGTGATACTAATGCTGCGTTCACACGGAACACGGCAGACGACGAACCTGATATCATGTTAGCGGACGAGAGCAGGACGGCAAAATCAGTTGTGGCCGGCAAAAAAATGCAGACGCCGGCAATGGCAAACGGCATCCTGTTGAAAGTTAAAATATATTCACTTTTTGCCGTCCTCCACGATGGCATTTCCAACCGGAGGTTCGTAGGTCCCTCACACACGGAGAAAACATCGACAACGAGAAGATAATACTTTTGGTGCAACAACACTAGAATACTACATACAATACAAAAATAATGACATAAAACAGTTTCTACTAAATAATTGTGTTGAATATATTTGTATTACATTATTTGTAAATGCGACATCGCCATAACAAATGCCATTCCGTTAATTTTATTAGACTATTTTATTAGATTAAACATGGTTTTGCTGTAAATTGAGAATGGCTGTTTTATAGATGCTTGTTGGCCCTGCATTTCTAACTAAATGGACTTGGGGATGCACTGTGTTGGAATGGGCAGTGTAGAGGGCTCCTTCCTGCCATCTCTCCTTGCCTGCCTGCTCTATAATAAACCACATCATACCCGATCTGTTTACGCTGTTACCAGCGCCAAGTGCCGAAAATACACTATTTCCTTGCGTGTATAACAACAAATGACATCAAGACATCAAGCCAAATCACAAAACGCAACAAGTCCAAACATTGATTTGAGACTTATGTGGCTCCGTCAGTCTCTCCAGACTGCTACAGATGTTGTCATGCTTTCATGTCTGGGCTGTCACACAGCTCAATGCCCACAACTCAATCAAAGCAGTCACTCAAATAACCTAAGGACATCCGTTATTACCAGAAATAAACTGAACCTCTTTTAAATATCTCCAATTTTCATAATAACAATGTACCCTGATTACAAAATAGTATTTAATTAACAAATGTGAAACTGTAGCATAATACAACACAACCTTCATTCACATGTAGTCCCTAGACAGCGTAGATGTACTGTATGTGTGGCAGTGACAGAGAAACGCTGTGTACAATCTGTTGAGGGAATAAAGGAAGGTGTGCATGTGTGGGCGAGAAGTGATGGGGGGGGCAGAGAAGGAGGTGGGTGTGGATAATAAAGGCACTCCTGCTTTGAGAGCCCGAGCTCTGTGCTAGGCAGTGGCAGGAGGAAGCCATTCGCCTGGCCTCCTGGTTGATGGAGGGGACGTTTAGCAGCACATTGACCTAACACACACCGTATCTTCACCACCACTGCTTCATGGTTAATGGATGGGAGGTTTACCTAACCTGACACGCCAGATATCTGTGTCTGTTAGACACATCCATCTGGGGAGTCGTCCATTGAAACTGTTTTAAAAGGACAGGCGCTTTCAAACAATACTTGGCAGGTGATTTCATGAACCTGTGAACCAGCAGTCTGTTGTTATCCACTCTTGCACTAGAAAAGTTGTGAGAAGAGTGAAAAAAAGAGCAACTTCAATGTACTGTGGCATTGATTTTACAAGTATCTTTAACACCATTCTTTCAAAACGTATTACCTCACGTGTGCTTTGATGATGGTGGTGGATATCTCGTTCTAACATCTAACATCTGCCATAGGTGGCATTGGGTTGAGATCTGGTAAAGTCAGCTATTGCAAGATAAATGTAAGCTAATACAATTTTTGTCAAATGTAACAAATGTCTCCTCACATTTTGCTATCTTACCATTCTGTGTGCGTGTAAAATAATCAGATACGTATACACAGCCCTGGCTCCGTAAATAGGAACATAAACAAAGTGGTGAACACCGCTCATATCAACATAGCCGTAGCACTACGCTTTGCTTCACAATGCATTTCGACGTGTGAGGCGCCACCGCGGAGGACCGCGGACCGATACTGGTTAGATGTGAGCTCGAAGTTGGCAAGAATGACTGACCATACCCTTAAGGCCATAGCATATCATACTCAAACCATTCACTGACCCGTTGTGATTATCCCCTATGGAGGGGGTCATCCCGTTTGAGACCACTTTCATCAGGAAACAAATGCTTCATCAGAGGATAAAGGTGGTCACACTTGATTAGCAGTGACCATTCCTTCTAAGGGTGCCCCACCAGCATAACAGAGGTACCAGATCGTCTCAATGTAGAGGTCAAGCATTCAGGTTTATCTTGTCTTAGTCACCCGTCTGTAACACTATGGTGCTTCAAAGCTCTTGACCCCATTTTATTCAATAAACTGTCAAGTTAGAAATAGACCATGGGGTCATAATCTCCATGTGTATATGTTAAAATTTTGAATTCTCCCACTCTGAAGAGGATATTTCCATGCGTATTGTAATACGGTATGTCCCTGTTGAAAGGTAATATTTTCAGAAAAGGTCACACATTTTAGATAGGCCTACCTAAGCACATGGTCTAAAGCACAAGTGCATTTAGGGCACCATAGGTGCTACTATTTTGATAATGCACCGTTAAAAATACAGAAGTATTAAATTCAGACTAGGTTTTTGTTGATTCTTGTTACCTTAAGATAGCGGTGCGCATTAGCTATTTAAATGTGGGCGCTGGACGGGAAAATGACAGCTGTGTTGGTCTGAAACTTGTGCTCACGATTTGTGCTGCTTTGTGCGTGGTGTAAGATAAGGCCCTTTCAGTTTTAATGAGAATCAGGGGAACACATTCAATAACATGCCCATACTCAAGGCAGTGTTAATACTGTAGTGTCTGAATAAGCTCAACCCTGCCCCCTATGGCCAGAGTAGCATACAATTACACACTAGATTGTAACATAGCCTCAGACCACATAACTACTCATGTTAAACTAAGAAGAATATTTAAACGCACACTAGCGAAACCAATTCCACCTGGGAGGTTGAAGGTTTGTTGTGGGCAAATTGGTCTTGGTCTTTCACTCTCTCTGTCTCTCTTTCTGTCTCTCTCTCTATTGGTTTCTATCACACTCTCTCTCCAATCCTGGACAAAAGATCCAATTTGTTGTCCTCATTGCACAATGTGAGCTGTCTTAGTTTAAAACTAGTCTTTCCATCAGGATGGCACAAAAGGCCTGCTACAATGCCTGCTACGTATATGGAAAAGCCAGAGATTTAAGAGGAAAAATGGGTGAGGAAACAAGACAAGAGAATTTAAAGAAAAGTAGAGAGGAGAGAGTTGGGGGCGAAAGAAAACTAAGAACGAGGCGAGAGTGAAGCCTCCTAGTTCTCTGGGCGTAAAGCACTTTCTATTTTCTGTAGTGATGCTGGAGTGCACAAAAGGGCTAGGGAGGAGCATTTGCTTCAGGACCCCAGGTGATTTAATACGTAGCCTGGATCAAAGACTGCAGATCAATGACCACACAAGGGAATAGGACAGTTTTTTTTTTTTTGGAACCAATAGTTTCTCAGTTTTTTCTCTATTTTTCAGTCCAGGCAGGTCTCCTATGGATCTGTCAGGACCCCCGTAGGTGCACCGTGAGGTGTCCCTTGTGTATGCCTGAATGAAATTTGCTGCTGAGAAATGCGAGGGGAAGAAAGCAATATCGTTGCTTTCTGTCTCTGGACAATAAATTGGATTCTGCCCACAGTTATGACTTGGTAAAGCATGAGATGGAGAATCACACACACACACACACACCATAATATTAACCTTTGACCAGTTTGTGGATTCCATTACTATTAGTCCTGGGAAGAATATGATTTTAACCGAATCAGTTACAATGTTCGACATATAATGTCTGCAACGTTATACGATTTCCATGTCCCATATAGGTTTAGCAGTGTGGCAGTGACATGTCTGCTGCTCACAGCCTTAAATAGTTTTGTATACAAAACAGTTTAGAAAAAACATATGAAGTTATCAAATCCAATTTGCAAATCTGATCAATTAAAAAAGGAAACAATTCTTGATTCCTATCACTAATCTAATCCGACACAGATAGAATTGTGTATTGACTCATTTAGCTTTACCTAGCCCGACTTAACACCATGGTTATTTCCTTCTACGAGAAGTTTACTGGACGACTCAGTCAGAAAAGCACTGCTTGTGGCAGGGCTTGGAAGCTAAGCAGTTCAGGCAGCTTTAAACACAAAAAAACATTTAGGTACTAAAACAAAAATGAACTAATCAAAGAATGATGTGGACTGCCTACCGCCACTGAATATCCAAATGTTTAAAGAAATTATTTATAGCATATTCATTTAGAATTGGTGTGTTCTCTAATTAAATAAAAAATAGTTTAAAAAACTATTTTCAATGATTTATTATTTAACTAAAACCTGGAATAAATACTGATGACTAAAAGAAATGTAAACTCATCCGTAATTATGTTACTGGATTTTACTGAACATTTAAAGGTTGCATCTTAGATTTTTAATGAAATTGTTTAATTAAAAAAATGCATGCTATTTTATAGTTTTTTTTCTGGTTAGGTAAACTAACAATAAGGATACATTTCCTCTTTCTCTATTCTTCTCTTCTAATTACTTTGCCTTTCCTGGGTCTTTGAAACAGCCTTGCTAATCAATGCTGGGAGTCTTAATACACTGCAATGGTCTATGGATTAGTGAAGGTATTTAAACATTGGTTTTAATTAGAGCCGGCTTTTAAAGCCTGGAGTGTCAGGGTAGACTGTGGTTGGCCCAGGAAAAGAGCTAAACAGATTGAATGAAGGGAAGGTGAATGAAGAGAGGGTGAAAGAGAAGAGAAGTCCTGTGGTGATGAATCAAAGTCACCTTGCGGACGCCTGGACAATCGTTAGACAGGAAAACTGCCACATACCTGTACCAGCCTTTAGCCTCCAATTTTGCATTTCAGTTTGTTCTGTGTCCTATTATATGAGGAGACCAGGTTCAGTATAGTGTCTCTTTGAAATGGTGTTGTCATGTTGATTGAAGTTGTAAAACATCAACTAATACAGTGGTGGTGGTTACCTATTGCTTGCTACCGCTGTTATACATTTCTAGCCGGAATGTGTTTAGGAAATGTTAAAATATTTAGAAGGTGTACATGCCTACAGTAAACACTGTCAAAATCAATCACACACAATTGGGCAAAAGACAAAAAATAGCAACAACAAAAAATTTATAATATGAAAATCACTTCTCATAATTTAAGCAGTGTGCTTTATCGTATGACTGCATTTAAAGGAGAAGAGTAATTTGATTGATTTGATTGGCTCCAGGACTCCAGGAGCTCCAACGGGACCTTGGGATCCCACACGGTCAGCCTGGAGTGCACCAAAGCCCGGGCGGGAGAAGCACCAAACCTCGCCTGGTGCTCCGGAGCATTAGGGACTTAACTCCAGGGCTCCAGGAACCCACACTATCTGCCTGGGGTGCACCAAGCCTGTTCCATAATACAATAAATGACTGTAAACCATATACTTTGTGTGTGTGTATGTATGCATGTATATATATATATAAAAAGCTATACGCACAAAAAGTAAGGACATTGGGAAGGAACACGTGGTTGCTGTGACCAACACAACCATGTTAGCTGACATGACAAATGCTGGTTGAAGAATGGGATGCCATCCCACAGCAGGGTGAACAGCATGAAGAGGAGGTGCCAGGCTGTTGTGGCTGTGTATCGCTCTTCCACATGCTACTGACGCTCCTGTTTGTTAAATGAATACATTGTTATATTGCCAATATGTCAATCATCCAATCTACCATGGGTGCCACCCTAATACTCAACTCTGCTGCTCATCCCACAAATGCATGTTCCTTACAAATGTGGCAGAATTTAAAAAAGAAATTATAAGGCTTTCCAATGGTATAAGATGCACTGCCATTTACATCAACTAAATAATCTACCAAATACAAATGTCCTTACTTTTTGTGCTGGTGATAAATGATTATACTGTATACAGTATATATGACATTTCACTCACCAAAATGTCATCAACATGTAATGTTACAGTGGCAGCTGCAGTGGTTGGTCCAACATACAACACCCACTTTTAGAGCAGAATGCACGCATTGGCTACTGAGTTTGATAACTGTGTGGACGTGAATTGATCCCTTAGTTAACAGTTCAAACCTTTATTCAGTAATGCAGTGATTGCCTTCAACATTCACCTGACTTCAACATTGTTTTAAAACATCCCATTGACCGCGGAATGATTTCCTCTCGAACCTTCTATCTAGAACTTGTCCAGGTGCTTCACATTGGGCAACTATCGATCCCATCATGCCCCTGGTCACGTGTCTGCCTTCATTTAAATGACCTTTATAAAGCATCTACATCTGATCTTAATTAGATATTGAAGTCCGTTAATTAAAACATTATCTCTGGTGAAACACAGCTGGTCAATCTGATGAGCTAATCAATGAGGCTGAGAGGCTTCTGTCCTCCCATTAGGCACATGGACGACACCGACGCACACACGCGCGCGCACACACACACTATAAGCACAAGTTTGTCAATGATCTCATTAAGAAGTATTAAGAGTTTATGTCCTTGTGTTTTTGTTACATGAAATCACTTTCATGTCTCCTTTTCATGTCATATTTACATTTATAGAAGTAATTTCTGCACAATTTAGTTATGTGTTGAACAAAAGTCAGACACTGCTAAAACTTAAAGTATAAACGATTCATACCCATCTTTCATAGTTGTACTGCATTTGCTTCCAAACTCATTATCAGAAAAGGTAATCTAACAAGTCATGCTTAATTACAATATGTTTTAACCACTGTGCCACACAATTCAGAACCTTGGCGTAATTGTTCTAGAACGTCAGAATTCTAGACACGCATAGCATCTACAGTAGACATGCATAATGCTGGCATATCTTTTAATAAATTGTTCACATGCAGGGTCATTGGTTCACATTACAAATGTATGTGAAATAACAAAGGAACATTAATTTTGCTCACAGACACACAAGATACCAATAGGTTCATTATGTAGTTGTTCTTACAATCAATAAATATTGTAGTACAAAATGTGATACAGCAGGTTTCATTATAGATATATAGAATAGAATACATAACTGTAAAATTACTAGTAGAGCAAATACTACAAACAGAGACATTGGAATAATAGGTTTATTTCAATTAAAGCAAAATACTGTAGTGAACTGTCATGCAGGTTTATATATTCATACTGTAAAATATTATAATTTTAACCACTTTGCCTCAAAAATCACAATTTATGATAAAAAAGCAAAATTTTCACACCTTTCTAATTGCTTGGATACAATACAGATAAACCTGAGATAATTTGCTCATTGAACTAATTTCTTCATAGGGTTGCCAACTATTGCCTGTGTTCTGAAAAGGCACCAGCTGTTAAACAGCTATTCTGGGTGCCCTATTGAACAAATTGTAGACAGAGTGAAGCAACTGATGTGTATGTGAACTGTATGTAGCGAGTATCTTCAGGTATATGAACAGTTTCATGGTGCCATCACAAATTCATTCATTTGGATGAGGCATGTCTTCATGTCGTCAACATGGTGAATAATGCAGCTCTCCTTAAAACCTTCCTTGATAAGCTAAATAAGGTCTGCAGAGCTGATGGTGTGACCTATGTCACTGTGTGGGATAGCGTTCCACCATTTTAAACTAGCGCAAGAATGGTTTCAGGCCCATTCAAAATGTACCACCCTGTCTTTATCCTCATACTATCCTTTTAATTAATACAATTGAAGAATTCTTCTCCACATGGAGGTGGAAGGTGTACAATAGACACCGTCACGAACAAGTGACCCTACTCCAGACCATGGATGACGCATGCAATGACATCACGGCAGACCAACGCCAGGCCTGGATTCACCATGTGCGACGATTCTTTATGAGAGGTTTGGCTAATGAAAACATGATGTCGATGAGAAACTGTGGCCAAATCCAGGACAGGGTTGATAGAAATATCTAAGTACAGTAAATACTGTAATAGTTTATTTTGCTTCTGACAGTTAGCTAGTTGAGGAACACTGCAGTAACATTATTTTACTGTATTGCATTTCATCAATAGATTTCAGATTATGTTTAGTGATTTTACTGTGGTGTATTCTTTCTATTAGTCCTTGTGTGTCTATGATCTAAATTAATATTCCTATGGAATTCCACAATAAATCTGTGCAGTTTCTTTATGCTTGCACAATACAATGTTTTAAAAAATTGACAGCCTGTGTTAAAAGTGGTTACTGTTTTAAGAATTCTGTCTAGAGCGGTGAAAAATTATACCACGGTTCTGAATTTTAGGGCAAAGAGATAAAAACAAAACATAAATTGATCAATTAATTCATTTGATTCCTCCCCAAATTTGTTGATGCCTTTATTTAATGTCTGTCAATGCAGCCTGCTTTGAAGGTACGCTCTCATTATGCAGCTAATCAGGACAAAATAAACTCTCATTTGATTCTAGGTTGTATTTTGTGTCTCAACCAATAAGACACCCAGAGAAACTCCACAGGCACCCTTAAACTAAACAGAGAAATTCATCTAATCACTGTCATCTAATCACTTTAGTCTTTTCCTGTGCCAGAACTACAGCTATCATTAGCAATAATAATGAACAAATTTAACATAGTTGCATCAATACCCAATGGTGTTGTGTCTTAGGCACGTGTCAAACACAAGCATAGGATATATTTAGGGACACCAGATCATTTTTATTTATTAGCAAATACTGGCCCACAACACGTTTGCAAGGCAGCTCTCTGTTTGGTCCCACTCTGCTGAGAAGTTAAAGACATAAAGGTTCAACGTTCCTCTTGGAGAACACCTCCACAAGATTTGTGTATTCCCAGCGAACACTGTGCTGGAAGACCAACACAGGAATGTCAGTCAGTGTTGATAGAGTTGACAAAATGTGTTATTGCGATATCATGAAAATTGCAATATCGATATTGATTAATTTAGATATTTTTAAACGCAAGTATAAACACAAAGGTTATGGGAAAATGCAGTAAAATATATTCATAACATAAAACAAAAACAGTCATATTGGACTCATACAATAGTAATTCCAAGCTACCGAGGAGGCATTATTCTTTACCACTAATGTTTACGCTTCAATCTCAATTTTTTGCTTCCTCAGCCACACATCTTACTTTTCTGTTTAAATCAAAAACAAGCCAAATAGCCAACGGACGCATCTCTCCACAAAATAAACTGAATATTGCACTTCCTACAACATTTTCGATATTATTTAGCGCAACGTGATATTGCGATAAAGATACTGAGTCAACATACCTGTCGCAGGTCTTCCTACAGCCGAACCCCTAGGAGAGATCTTCCTCTGGCTCCAGAAGGCCATCTCCTGGAGGGTTTGTGGAGCTGAAGCCACCAGAGGCCCAGGATGATGATGATGATGATGATGATGATGAAGAGGGCAGACAGCCGTCCGTAGTGAGGTCGATTGGTGCAGAGATGTGGGTTTCTTAGCTCCTCCGGTGGCAGGATCCCAAGCAGACAAGCCAGCTCTAGCTGTATCTTTTTCTCTAGACCCATAATCCAAAAGGAGATGTTCAGCCAAAACTCCATGGTGTGTTCATGGGCGGACCAATAGGTCAAACAAAGGCCAGATGTTTTTTGTAAAATAATCAAATATATAGGTCTAATCTGACCCGTGTTTTGAAGGGCCGCTGGTCTAAGGCATTCATTGTAGGACATAAAGGGCAGGAGCTGCCCCATACAACAATGAAGCTACAGAATCTATCAAATGAACATATCAGAATGCACAGTTTCCTATTAACTGAATACAATTAAACATATTGTAGAAAATCAGGAACACAGATATTGTATAAAGTTTGTTTGTAATATTTAACACTTAACTGATCAGCTTCTGCATACCCATTTGATGCTAGGCCAATATATCCTGCCCTCTCATTTCCAACCAGAAAAAATAGTACAGATCTTCTAGCTTGACTTCCCTTAAAGCTTGGTGAGAGCACTCATCTTTGATGTGATAGTTTGTCCGTTGCTCTGGTCCTTTCATTTCCTTGATAAAGTCAAGATTTGAGGAAAATTACCACTTGTCCTGATTATGCCCATTTGTCTGGCAGAAATCCATGAGAACACTGCTGGTCTGTTCTTCATTCTGCCTGTGATAAGAGATGGGTTCTGTGCTTTATACTGTTGGAATACATGCATTTTTCTATCAAGAATGTTTGATTAAAATGGTCAGTAACTGACACCTTTGGTAACATGAAAATATGTTTTTTTTAATTCACAATATTTAGGTAATGGGAGTCAAACATGGCTAAACAAGTATAAAGGCTAACTACTGGAATTGTGAATATTACCAAATGTAACATAACTTGTGGCTAATTGCTTATAGTGTTTATAGATACTGCTTTGATGACACAACTGCTTGCTTTAGATAGGATGTCTATATGAAACCTATATGAGCCCTGTGCATTTATTGAAATAACAGACTAAAAGGACTTTTGCAGTATACGGACACAGAGGCATTACACATGTATGCTCCCTTCATCAACCTCCCACCTTACTTATTGATTCATATTACTTCACTACAGCAACAAAAAAGTAAGCTAACTTTATCAGGCTTAGAAAATGTAATATTTTATACTTCCATTGTTTTATTTTTCAAGCATTTATATGGACGCGCACGCACACACACACACACACACACGCA
The DNA here is from genome assembly GCA_025399935.1 of Amblyopsis rosae. Classification (NCBI taxonomy): domain Eukaryota; kingdom Metazoa; phylum Chordata; class Actinopteri; order Percopsiformes; family Amblyopsidae; genus Amblyopsis; species Amblyopsis rosae. The sequence continues at coordinate 12,995 of JAODTR010064608.1, forward strand.
CACACAAATACCAACATGCATACAAATGCAGACATAAACATGAAGAAGGTCTCACCCACAAACCCACTTCTGTATAAAGATAGGTAGAATATCCAAAGGTGCATTTGTGGGCGAGTTTGCTAGGAGTCCGAATGAAGAAACCAACAGCTTAGTAACTCTCTGGCCTGTCTTGTGATGCGATGCCCAGTTTTGTGCCAGGTGTGTGAATGCCCATTAGTCTTCCTGTCTCCTCCATTCTGCCAGCTTCTTTTTTAACATGCACAACAGAGGGAATAAATGATGATCCGCCCACAGGCTATCTGCCTCCTCTGGCTCGGACTCACCTATTTACACTGGCCTTGCACTTGGGGCAAATTGCATTTCCCCGTCAAATATTTGCTTTTATTAATGTGCCGCTGTACTGTAATTAATCTCTTCACTAAAAGTACCATCTGCTCGACCCAAAAAAAAAGCCCTGAAATGACGCATTTCCATTCTGTGATTATTAAGATAAATCTCAGATGTGTCGTATAAAAACACCCTCCAACGGAGAAAAGTATATAAAAACGTGCTGTGAAAGATGAGTCCATACTTTAATTCTGTCATGACCCTAATTCTGTCATGACCCTGTAGCACATCCCTGCACTGTGGCATTCTAACATATGGAGACAGATAAACCTACAGTATAATGAAAATTAATGCATCCACTCGGAAGCCAATAGATTTCCATTATAAGGTTTGTTTGCTGGGGGCAGGTAGCCAATCTCTAGAATTTTTTTTAGTTGGCTTTCTGCAGGCCTGACGGGCTCTGCTCACAATCCCCCAGTACCAATGTAGTGCGTACCTGGCCACATACAGTACAGTACTGTATATTCCCCTTCAACTTGTCCTCGCATGTCTTAAGGAAACAAGTGAAACATTCAGAGAGAGAACCAATGGGGAGGAAAAGCTAATATAGCAATATCAAGGTATGGACGCTATGCTTTTCAACACAACCTCTAATAAAAATGACCGGTATCTAGACAAACAAATATTTGGCAGAAAATTTTTTTCAACCAGTTGTGTTTAAATTACAAAATAGCAATGTAAAAACAATAATTATTTTGTAATGTCACAATACAAATGTACTTCACCTTTTAATGATGCTCATGGATTTCTTGTCACTGTCATTCTAGTAAGCTTTTTTAATGGTCAAGTAAAAATACAGGTAATTATTTCGATTTTAGCTACAGCTGGTAGAGGCTAAAGAATAATGTAAATAGATAAAACCGCATATGAACCAGTTTCTTTCACAGAGAATCCAAGGCTTACTTGTATTGCCTGCCTTCACAGAAGTTAAGAGTGCACATACAATATCGACATCTGTGAACAGGCATACTGCATTGTACAGTATGCCTTTTCACAGATGTCTCCTAAGACACATTATAGAATAAATCAGTGAACGTTTCCATCATGTGGATTAGAGCTTGATCTAGGTCACCAGTCCAAGTAAATAGTTTTGAATTGTAAGAAATTGCAAGAGCTCTCAAGTAAGAGTGGATGTCATTTTTCAAAATTATATACAGCCACAAAAAATTGAGAGACCACTTCAGCAGTTTCCTCGTTTTTTACTATTTATACATTTTTATGTTTTACTTGCATATAATATAAAATTCATTTTTAGATTCATATTTGTCAATTATAGATTAGGATTTTGTTGGGGACCTGCTTTTAACTGGAATACCTGCAAGCAGTGTTTTAGGGAGACCTAAGCCCACATTAAGACCACATTGTCCTTCCATAGGCTGTTGTGTTTTGAAATTATGAAGTGTGTTGCACTTTCCCTCTTGCTATGCATCACAACACAATACAACAAAACATCTGGCACTGTTTAAAGAATTAGGATGTTCTCAAGATATTCCCTTAACGTGAGTCAAACATCATCAGCATGCTGTCATTTATTTCAATCTTATTAAACGCTGACAAGCTTCTGCGTACTGTGTGTGAGCAAGAAAATGCATCATGATGAATGGTACAGGGCATGAAACATGGTTAATTTATGAATACCATTCACATGTATCTGTATATATAGTGTGCACAATGTAAACACAGCTAATGATGTGAAACCCATTAAGATACTTCTCTGTAGAGAAGGCAAAGCATTGCATCACTATAATGAACCCCATGCAAACATCCTACTGTATATATGTAATTGTATGCAAATAGCTATGGTAATATATTAAGATGAGCAGAATGATGCAATACCACAACGTGCACACACACACACACACACACACACACACACACATGTATCACTGGCTGTGATCTTGTCATACTACAGTACAGGGATGCTAAGCAGACATCATTTTGTTTAGGCTACCGACACTTGCAAAGGTTATCACCACAAGGGCTTTGTTTTTTAAACTATATGCAGGAAGTCACAAAACATATTTGTAAAATCTTATATACTAAGTTTCCTTACAGTAATCACATTGAACTGTTAGTTCAATATGTGAATGTTAGTGCATGTGAATGTGCTTATATTCCTGCTCTAAAAACCACAATAGACCCATTTACTGTTTACAAATAGTGATGACATACATAAGCATGCACACACAGTTTTGCAACAGAAGTACAATTGAGTCCAATGACTTGTCAAGCTATGCTAGAGCATTAACCACTAAATATCACATTTAATTGCTTGTAGCCACATCGGCAAAATGCCTAAAAGATGCTGGTTGATAAATCGTGCTAAAATAATTCTCTGCCATTGTGAAATATTGACTGTTTTTAGCTAGGTATGACTATGCTAGACTGTGGCTGTGTCCCAATTCACTACCTACTTGAGTATGAGGTTGTGAACAGCAGGAGACACGTGCACAAGCATGGCAGGACTAAGGAGCATCAGATTGATGGTCTGAGCCAATATAACAATTCAATTCAACCTCACCTTAGCACCTCCATATATTAAGATGTGAACAAAAGTATTTTGTTTCGTTTGTGCACGCAAAATAAAAATGTGTACAAAAACCATTTTAGAGAAATGGTGTATGAAGTATGAAGTAGAAATAGTGTTAAATTTAATGGTTAAAAAGTCGCAAATGTTGGCTACAAACAATTTTGACATTTCACTTGCATATTACATTTCTTTGATGTTTTTATGGAGGAATTAATCAATTAATTTAATTTAGCTGGTCTAGTCCAATCTCCAACTTAGAGGGACAGCCTTTAAAATGGAGTTTTGAAGGAACATCTGGAGACTTAGATGTTAGGAGTGAGATTTAATGCTATGGAATGGGAATTGGGACGCAGCCTTTGTTTCCCTACAGTGGGCCTGCTTTGCCATGATTTTTTCTAAATATTTCACTTAAACATATACAAAGTCAGTTCTGCGTTTCCTACCTTATTAATGCATATTGAGTAGCTCAGTCCGTGGCTCATTTCTACATTGCCTTCAGTGTTCTGTCTTCTGACTGGAGGCAGGGGGATGG
>JAODTR010064619.1:0-14344 GCA_025399935.1 Amblyopsis rosae
TATTCTGGTTAGAGCCTGTTGTTGCTGTTCTCTGAAGGGAGTAGTACACACCATTGTAGGAAATCTTCAGTCTCTTGTTGTTATAACTATGCAGAAAAATGTTCTTCGGTCTGATGAGAGCAAATTGAACATTTTGGCTATTACCAAGGCCAAAACGGCTCAGTGCCCTGAGAACACAGCCCCTACAGCAGTATGGTGCAGCTAACATGTCATGCGGTCACCGACAGTGACTGGGAAATTGTTTGAGATTGAATACATGGCTCCATCTCTGAATAGATGGCAAGGAGTAAGAATCTTCTGGCACTACACAGTTACCACACAGCCCACCCTAAAAATAAATAAATAAATAAGTAGGCAATAAATGTCTTAGAACACACTGCCCACTGAAGTCCACTGAACAACAGTCTCAAGAGCTTGATCAACGACTTCCAGGTGGCCAGAAGTGCATACTACCCTACATTTCCCAGCTGTAAACGTTGCAACCAAAATGGTGTTCCAGGTTATAAATAATAAGTTACCAGATAAGTAAATACAGTAATTCGTGTGTTGTCTTTTTTTTTTTTTTGTGACTGCCTTTCTCTCTCTCTCTCTCTCTCTCTCTCTCTCTCTCTCTCTCTCTCTCTCTCTCTCTAACTACATATATATAAATAGATTGTAACACAGGAGGAAAGAACTGGGGATTGTGAGCCTTTCAGTTGAGAGCCATGTCTAGGGCTTAGCTGCAGGCCACAATAGCATATGTGGTGATGGTTGAAGGCTGGCAGTTACTGCTGGGGGCTGTTCCTTTCACTTTCATAGTTTCCCTTTTTCTTGTGGCTTGTTAGATGTCGCTTTTCTTATAAATATATCAATTTTAAGTTAAAGGAAAACATTACTATTGCACTGTTCATGGATAACCTCTCCCTTTCTCTCCTGTTTTTGTTATCTGGGCAGCTTACAGTTTCTTCCACAGATTTGAAAACCAGCTATGCTAAGGAATTTACATCCATGCTAATTTTAGAGATGGGTTCCTGACCAGAAAACACATCCTCCAATTTTTGTCTATATTTGTTTTCCTACGTCTCCACTGCATTTTTTGTTACAAACACTCGAGGGATTTTGTCCTTTCACGCTTTTCTATTTTTATTGCATTCTTATATCTTAAAAAAACATATGTATACCTTCATTGGAGATTGTGTGCAGCATAGATTATGCATTATTAACAAGTCAATCAACATACTAAGCTTTGTGATTATATATGATTTAGTTTAATGAATGTGAGGATGAGTGAAAATGGTTTGAATATATATTGCAAAGATGTTGTCCCTTAAATGTGCTCTTAAGAGTCTGTTTGACGTCAAGATAAAGTGACATGATGGAGTAGAGCTGAGAACACAGGCCACTGTTGATACAAGTCCTACCATTCATGCAGCCTTTGTATATTTTTAAACATTGGTCTAATTCACTCCATATTACCGGTAATGGCATCGCTGATGTCAGTAAATGTAAATAAAAGCAGAGAAAGCCACTATAAACAAACCAACAAACCATTTGTTGCTCTTGTTACCACTCCAAAACGTTTGTTGATAAAGTGTTAAGAAGGCCTTAAAAGAGGCACTACCAAGAAGTATATGTTTTCATGGAAAAAGTGAGGGAACACACAGTATATATAGCTCCCTTTGCCCTTGTCTAAAAATTAGCAATGGAAGTTCCATTAAGGTCTGGACTTGTGGAAGTGAATTGTCATCTTCCAAGTGCCTTAAGCTTTTAGCTGAATACTATTGGTATCAGCTAAAGTAATGGACTATATAGTGTTTTTTTTATTGCTGTACAAAATGTGTTGTTTTGTACAGGAACCCTATTTAAATATATGATTTCAAAAGGTTATATTTTTTTCCTGTGTTGTAAATATCCACGCTTATCAGATTACGCATTATTTTAAAAGGAGTGAGTGTCAGTTCTTATAATTAACAGTGAGCGCCTATACCCATACTGGGTTATTATATTACTTTGTATAAATAGTTCAGTATAGGATTGCACATTACACAGCCTTTGGTGATCCAAATGGACCATAGCTTCATACCTGTTGTCTGCTCAGTGTAGTGCTAAGCATCTTTAACATTTTAGTTAATAAAGTTTTCAGGAATGTATAAAATATTTTCTATAACTCTTTTCTAGCCATGTTACTAGTGCACAGCGCACACGGTTATGGAACATATAGGCATGGTTAAGTGACCATGTGCCTTTGCCCCGACCAGCATCAACGATTAGCATATCATTTGAATGAAAACATAAGTAAAGCAGACAAAATGTACTCCAGGGTACAACTGCCATTATTGTATTTCTATACTGGTGTGACACATATCTTTGGCTTTATGGCCTTTCTTTGTACGGAACTATTCTTTGTCTTGCAACTCACACACACACACACACACACACATGCACGCACGCACACACGCACACACATACACACACACACACACACATGCTCTCCCGCTTAATTTCCGCCCGTCTACATATGTTTTGGAGGCCATTAATCGTGCTCTGCACGACATGCACCCCAGCAGATAATTAGGGTCATTAAACCAATTAGAGAGCGCATGGAGGGCAGGCTTAGTCAAGCCCCGGGGCTCATCCACCTCTTGCTCCATACCAGAATGGGCAGGACGGCCGAGGTGGTCCCTTGACTCTCTGGCACTGCTTAAAAAAGAGAGAGGGTGGAATTACTTCAGCCTAGTATAGGATTAATGCAATTTCCTGTCTGTATAGCTTTAGAAAGACCTTGCCAACTCTGCTGCAGGCTAGGTAACCGTAGCCATTACCCACCACATTTGTCCTAGTTTTCAGTTCACTTTTCTAGTTGTTTTTTTCTTTTCTTTGTGTAGCTCTTCAAGTTTGTGTCAATGTGTCATCCATATGTTGTGCTGGTGTAAAATGTTAGAGAGATATTCGAAATGTCAGTTAAAGGGACTGAAGAAAGGTTCATTTGCAGAAGGGTATTAAACCTTTTTAGTCCATTTTGCAGTTCTTACTTACAGTAAGTTACTATTATGGTTTCATTGTGCTGCTCACAGTTGGAGTCCTGGCGTGGTCACACATTAATACACCCCCTGATTATTTGAGTTACTGAGAATTAGCTCTCTCCTTCCCATCCACGATTCCATTGAAGCCACAGAGAGGCCCTTACACATCCTCCAAAACGCTCTACAGTCAGCCGGGTTGGACGGAACTGCACTCACGGGCTTCAGAAAGGTGTGTCCCAGCATGTCTCATGTTGTACTTGGCATGTGTGTTTACGAAAGAAAACAAGAAGTAATGAGAGGTAATAAGAAGACGCTGTTCATTTCTGTTTTTCTTGGGTGAGTTTTGGCTTTAGTTTATTATCAAAGATGCCATACAATGACTCACAGTGCCCACAATGGGGGAACATTATTATGAGATAATATACATTGAAGATGAACTGAGACATATGAATGATAACCACAGCCCATGTGTACAATGATCTGTACTGTAGTTCTAATTGAAAATGAAAAAAATAAGTCCTATATGCCAACTGTCGCTCCACAGCAAACTTCTTTTTCAAAGTGATTACAGTTGGATTATTTTATGAATATGAAATAAAAACACAATGCCTCTTGTGGCCATGCTAGGATAATTATACAACATTTGAAAAGTTGCCAAAGACCAATCTGGCTTTATGGACCACATAAAATATTGCTTCTAATATTTGTGGCTGCATAGTATCTTAATAATGTATGTCTGTATAAAGACTGTGAATCTTGTTTTTAATCTCTAGTTTTGCACATCTGGGCAAAATCCCCATCTATTCATATCACAGATATGTTTTGATCATATGTGGAATTATTTCTGTATTTCTTGCTGATGATAAGACACTTGATACCTGGAGTTGAACACAGGATGGACACCATTTAAAAAACATTGTCATAATATCGTTAATAAACTAAAATAAAATAAATGTAGCCACAAATTGTAGGCTCTATTACTATCTGCAGTTGAGATATTTAACTATAATATGATGGCACCATATAGGCTGAGCTCATTCTCTACACAGTGTATTACTGCATTTACTGTATGACTACAGTTAGTAAATGGTTGCAGGAATAAACTATATGAGTGGTTGGGCCATGATTTAACAGTGGGTTTTAATAAGTGGACACCTTGGATAGTGTCCACCAGTCTAATTGGTCAACACTTCAGCCACAAGGGTATTATGCACCAATATAATCCACTTGTTGACATTTATTTGAAAACCAACTTTCAGACAAACCTTGATTTCAAAGACAACTTTGAAGGTTTTTCTAAGTATCCTGGCTGCATTACCACTCCATTTCTACGACCTTGCTAGCTCTTGGCAGATGTAATATAAGCCTCGTGTGACTTTTATAAAACCATTTACGACTGTTTTAAGTAAGGTTAGTGCTTATTGACTGGCACAACTATTAATTCTGTGTGTGCATTGAAAAGAAATGTAGGTCTATAGCACCTTGGCAGGTGTTACGACTGTAATTAGAGGTTTATTTAAAGACAGGGGAAGGTTGTTTTAAATCATTAGTGGCTGCTTCATCCCATTCACACATGCAGTAGCTATACACATTTTATTTGTACACCCTTGATCACAGGTTCTTAAAGCACTTCATAAGCCCAAATTAACTACAGTAAATGATAGTACTGTATCTGTTAGCTTTAACCATGAATCAAACACGGGAATACTCCCCAACTGTATAACTGCCAGAAAAGGACTATAACCTCAGTGGCAGGAACAAGAACCAGGAGGTTACTAATAAAGAAGCAAATCTTATGTGTAAAGATGCTGAGTCACACCTAGAGTAAGCAAAAGCTAAGACACATGGACTGATAGAGAGAACCAATGTGATATTTATAGATGTTTCCTCCACATCCTCAGCAGGAAGCATTCTAGAGAAATGAACCACTCCTCTGTCGTGGGAGGAAAGCTTGGGCTAGGCCTACTTCTCAGTCTCATGACTACATACGGATTAAGTAGGCTGTTTGCTTTGGACAGGAGTTATTGGAGCCTTCTTTCTTTCTTTCATAAACAATTACATCTAACTCTATACACAATGATGTGCTGTGATCAGCGTACCACAGCTTGTAAACACTTTCCAAACTGCCCTGGTCAGACTGTGAACTTCTCTATGTGAACGTTCATCGAACTACTTCTCCACAAAAATATCATTACCAATAACTCTTTGCTACGATGAGCAAATAGGGCAGGCACAAAGAGGATGGTGACAATCCAGGACACATGACGGGAATTGTGTAGCCTAGTGCTTTCACAGGACAGGACATACAATGTTAAAAGTTCGTAAGTCAGTGTAAGTCAGACGTGGCTGTTTGAACAGATGTGTGACCAAGAACACACAATGCCACAGTTTACTTTCATAATGCACATATGCACATCGTTATTGCCGCCAGTAAAACGCTTGGTCTCCATGCTTTATTCTCAACAAATATTACGTGTAAGGTCAATTTATAAGACTTTTAAAATTATTAAGACATTAAAAATGCATAGGGGCAATGACATATCCAACATAAAATATAAAGGATTTATGTCAAAAGAACATTTTATATAAATATCTCTGGCAGTGAATTAAGTGAGTTAATTGTATGATCACAGGTGTTGTTAAGAGCTACTGCTTAAAAATGTTTGAACATGTACATGGTAGAACTGTACTTTTTAAAATAAGTTAATTATATTAAATATGGAAAATTGTAATTTAGTTATTATTATTTACCCACCTTTCAAAATGTAACGTTTGCTGTTCATTTACAGTGGTTTTATTTTTAAGAAAATATATGCTCACAAACTCCATTGAATGAAACTCCATCCCTGATCCAAAGGTCAAGAATTAGTCTGAAGGCTCAGAAATATTTTCTCAACTGAAAACTTTGCCCTACTGCCATGAAAAGTAAAAAGAGAACATTTGGTGTATCTGTACGCAATCTACACATTATTTATCATGTTCTTCTTAGCAGTCTGTTTTCTTTTTATCTTAAGCACTCAACTTATCTGATCGTGGTTATAAGAGATATGAAATACAATTATTTATTATTTATTATTATTATAATTAGGTTCATATTTTCTTATGTTAGGATATATTTAGGTGTATGCCTGAAAACAACAAACAAAGCATACCTTTGCACAAAGGTATGCTTTGCAATGAAGCTTACAGTATAGAAGTCCAGCTGCATGTTATTTGCCTTGTCAACCAGTGTATATAGTTTCAGTGGGAGATTTGGAAGCACTCCTCTAATGTAAGGAGGGATCCTTAAGCACCCCCTATTGGCTACAGTAATCACTGACTATAAGTGACCATATAAATGAATGGTACTTATTGTAATCCTAACAATATGCAATTTTAGCTGCATTCAGTCTGACAAACCCTGGAAGTGGTATTTATAACCATCTGCAAATGTTTCTGCAGTCAATGTTTAGCTGTTTCAGTGACTGCCCTAGAATAGCCTATATTATTTTAGGCTATGCGTTTTCTCTGAATATTTGCTGAATTTTGTGGATTGTAATCATTAAGGCTTATAAAGGATTTGGACAAATTAGCACATTCAGTGTTTGGTGTAAGGTGACCTGTCCTCCCCAGTTAATTCAACCAAACTAAAGGTTTAATTGAGGTCAGTACTGCTTTTTGCCCATGGTGAATCCAATTAATTTACAGCCGGCCAGTTAGGTTCTAACCTGTCATGTCGTCTGCTGCATATAAATAGATATATCATGCATTGATTGAACTCTATGCCGGTCAAATCAAGATCAGGACAAAATATCAACATGCAGTCTAATTATTGTTAGTTTTTTGGCATAAAGTAAAATGACAATTGTCTGCCCTCGACCCCTTTCTTTGGCTAAATTGAAAATTGAGGGTTTACAACAGCATTTCATCTTTCAACCTAGAGGAAATGTGTAGCCTATATGAGAGGCTACACAACAGTGTTACTGTAACAGGGCATCGTCGCTGATGATCGAATATGTAGACTACTGTTGCCTTGGGAGTCGGATAGTTTCCTATATTTACTTGCGGTAGCATAATTGCTTTTTTAGCCTAGACATGCTGCACCTGGCTGTTGTTCCCACAAGAGGGCAATGCTTTTCCAGCCTTTTTTCCCACACGGTTTCGCTTTTGTCCCAAGCAGGGCACATTTTAACCTCACATTTCGACGACAACATTTAGGTATGAGAAGACACTAATCAGGAATATCATAAAATTCACTTTATCTTGAAAAGTGACCAACAAATTTAATGTTATCGCTGCTCTTAATTATGTAGTAATTTTTAACAAATTATGTGTTTACACAAAGCATTGACTTCAACACCAATTAGGCCTAGAAAATCGATATTGTGCCAAACGTAAATTTTTCTAGATAAAAGTGTTTGGGTTCAGGTATGTATTTATGTTATAATATTGCAAAAATTATAGGCTACCGCCTTAATTTTGAAAAATATTTGTTAAAATCTAAAAAGGCCTAATTGAATGTGTAGTCTGGAGAAAGAGATGCAACAAAAGGACTAATACGCAAAACAAATCAATGCCAGCTTTACTGAATGATAGATAAATTTTTTAAATCGTATTCTCTATAAATAAACAGTCTGATCACTAATACACCCATTCGACAATCTGTCTAAATTAAACCTGCCTCCTTGGAGGCAGGTTTAATTTGATTCCTAATAAGCCTTAATCTTACCAATGATCAGCAAACCAATACGGTAGGTAACTCCAGAACTGTTTTAAAAACCTAAATGGAACTATCAGATTTGACTTATTCTGCTTAATAATGGAATTTTAGTCTAGACAGTTCAGTAAACGACTCGTAGAGAATACATTACACACAACTATTGTAAATACAAATAGATATCATCTTACTTTATTGTGGGTATGATGGCACAGAAAGCGCTTGAAAGCAGGAGCAGTATGGTTGCCATGGGAACAGTATTTTCTCAGTGATGGAGATAAGGTCTGTTGCTGAAGATGATGTCAGAGGAGCTCCACTTAGCACAACATTACTTTCAGGATGATGGTAGGAGCACAAATGGAATATTGATAAGCATCTTATTTTATCTGCAGGTTGTGTCTGTGTGTGTATGGAAGATAGAACAGTCCAAAATGTGCATGTAGGCTACCTGTGCTCAGTGTAAGACAGAACACATTTCAAACCTGTACCTTATATACCACAGCAGCTGATATTTACTGACACTATCACTAAAAACACAGATACTGATTTAACTATTCAGCTGTTGTTTCAATGCATTTTAGGTATTTCTGTCTTGACTAACATCCACACTGTCAAAAATGACCATATATGAATATGCAATGCATGTTGTATTTTTTATTTTATTTAGTTGTGGTAACGTTGTAATTTATTATGCAATCAAACAATCCACAATTGTGGCTAATCCTATCTGTATTTTTAGTAATTAAACACAGAAATAAAGGTTTAGCACATGGACAACCCACAAAACAGCCGATTACAACTACAATAACAACCCTTTCATCTCTACTACTTGTACAGTACTATTCACCTCAGAAAAACGGAGGTCATTTGTATTCACAACCTTCCTGTGACCTTTTCATTTTAAAGGAGCCATTTGCTGCTGTATAACACAAGCTCACTGATACTGACAATAGGGGTCTCTCTGATTCAGAGCCAGGAATAGCGTCAGCGGGAAGGAGGAGAGGGATAAAAGGAAGTGCGGGAGGAGAATACGAGAGGCAGAAAAGGGGCGGAGACTGCCGGGGTCGTCAGCAAACACATTTACGCGTTCCCTGCTCCCCCTTTTCTCCCCCCCCCCCCCACCTCTCTCTCTCTCTCCAGTTTTCTGACCTCTTCTAGAGACAAGTCAGGCAATGCATTCGCAGGCAGCTTGGGGAAGCTATCCTGTGCCCATCTCATCCTCAAACATCTCCCTGCATCCCCACTCTTCCATCCCCCCGATCCAGCCGCCTGCCATTCTCTCTTTCCCTCTCTCTCCGTCTCTCTCCCTGAGCCCTCAGCTCTTTCCTCACCCCGATCACCCCATCTGGACCCATCTCGCCTCTGCCATCATGGTGAACAGATAACTGACCAGCCGCCATCGGGGGAAAAAACAAACCATGGGTGCCTGCCTCCATAAAGGTCACAAAGGTCAGTGCTGGTGTCTGTCTGTCTGTCCACTCCACCTCCTATATCCCCTTCATCCCTCTGTCTGCCTGCCTACCTGTCTGTGTGTGTGTGTCCAACTAGTTCCTAGGAGTTGATTATGTTAAGTGGCTGTTGACAGGAGCACTTACATCCTACGCAGATTAAAGTGATTCTTTATAACATCTACTGATTAAAATAACTTCTTCTGTTACATTTGGAATAAAAATCTATACAAAATGACCCTTACCCCAGCTGCTTGAATGATGTTATAGGAATGATTTCTACACTCAAAATGTGAAGTCAAATTGAGACAAATCACAATCGTATAAAGTCTTCTAAACAGATCTAAATGCAGACTGCTGTTATTACCCAGAAGATTGCAGTGATAAGAATCCCTCTCAAACCTGTTTCCATCTGATTGGAGGTGGAGATTGCCTGTGCAACAGGGGAGGCAAAGTCTTTCTAGGAGATTGCCTCAGTACAAGCTTGTTCGAGGAGATTGTCCAGAAATCAATGTAGGGAGGGCTATAGGATACTGTCAAGTCTATGATTCAGTGTTTTGACTCAATTTGACTCATGGGAAAGTGAACAGCATAAACTTATTCATTATATGACTCAGGGCCAGTACTGGGTTGTAGTCAGATATTCTTTTTGTTGCTTCAAAAGAGGCATAATAATGTATGTTTTTGTTCAAGTAAACAAGATTGTTTGAAAACCACTTGGAAAAATGTAATGAGGCCGCAATTAGGCACTCATTATTTTTGAAAGGTTTGTGAGAGTCATGCATACTAATGCTATGTATACTAAATGTACCATCTGATCTAAGCCAGAGCTTTAACCACAACGGTTTTTGAAGCAAATTCAACAACTAAGCAATTTATTTTCTTCCTCTCGCATGTAAGCTACAGTAGGTCTATATATCAAAGAAAAAACAACTCTATTATGTGTAATATATACATGTACATTGTATACTAAATTGTTATAATATGTATAAGTATAAGTGTGCCCATACATAATCACCCTAACCTCTTGGCCTACATTCTCATAAGGCCTATGATACACATTTATCATATTTATATAAATAATACATTTTATTTTAATATCCTAATTGAACATTGTGTCTAAGGCTCTCACGTTGGAAAATGCCATGAAGCTGTTAAAGTGGGCTGGGTGCATCATCAAGTCTTTACGTCATTGGCAGTCTTCCCTTCCCTCCACCCCAACCCACCCCCAAAACACATCTTTCCACGGTGTCTCAATTAGCAGAGGTAGAGAAGCGCGTGTTTGTGTGTGTGAGAGCGCACACTATTGAGCGTTGGTGCACACCAATCCCTGCCATTCCCTGCTTTAAGTGACCTAATGCACCATAACCTCTTGACCACCAATAACAGTCTCATGAGGCTTTCTCTGTGTGTGTGTGTGTGTGTGTGCGTGCGTGTGTGCGTGCACTCATGCTAACCAGTTTTTGTTTGTGTGCATCTTTTCTGCGTATTAGTGAGTGTGACAGAATTCCCTTCTGTTGCTCTCATGTTCCCATAGCAACAGCCAATTGTCACCTCCAAGACGTGTGTGCCAGTGTGCATGCGTGTGTGCGCTTGCATGTTTGTGTGTGTGTGTGCAACATATTAGTGGATGTATTTATTATTGCCAACTCTAACAATAGACAATGGCTCGTTTGGTCAGGAGTAGGCAGTTATAACTTTGGTCCGATATTGTAGCTTTAAGGGTCACATTTACAGATCAACAGTCAGTCACGATGCCTCTGCCTCTAATCCCTTCATTCCAACCTCCGCTACCAGCCTTTTTCTGTTCGTGAGAAATCCACTTATACCAATTATGTCTGTCAACACAATTGGAAACACTGGAGCACTATTGTAGCCCATAACTGAAAAAATAGGCCATTGAGTATAAGAGTTAAAATTGGGTTATGAATGTGATAACAGTGTCCACACAAGTCATAACTGAAAATGGAAATGTAAGCCTATAGCCTTATACCTCATTTAGAAGAGAAAATTAAACATTTTATTATTTATATTTCACATAACCCTTTCCTGACTTCTTAAAACTTCTGTCATATAACCATTTGTTGTATGATGGGGAATGTCAATTAAGGATTTTACAGACAGTGCTTGTCAGTAATCTAAACTCTCTAAACCGAGACTTTACCTAAACATTAGAATATAGCGGAATCTCTGTTATATTAATATCTAATGTTTTGTTTCTTTGCTAGATGAACTTTCAACTAGAATATACATTAATATATATATATATATATATATATACATACATCCTTACATTTTGGGTTATGTTTATATAACTATTTATTCGTACTGGCTGGTCTACAGTAAGTGGAGGGTTGATTTAGGTGTGTTTGTGTGACCCATCCTTCCTCCCTCCTCCACAGAGGAACAACACCCCATGACAGTCCTACAGGGCCAGGCGGAGGATGGGCAGCTGTTCAATGGAAAGGTCAGTTAGGACCGTCACCTGCGTCATAATAATATACCCTCACAGCAGCTCATGTCAAAGCTAATGTCTTGTGTTTTTGTTTGTCTTGAGTAAATGCTAAACACTTAAAGGTTGAGTCAGTGACCATGAGGAGATATTTGCTGAATTTGACAAAAGGTGTATTATCTTAACTCCAATAACCTCACATTTAATTTCTGGACACTCACAGACACAATTTCCAATGTTCTTGATTCCTCATTGTTTCATGTATTGTAAAACATGTTTTGTATTGATTCAGGAGGCTACAGGATACAATACTTTGACAAAACTGATAAGGCGTAGTTTCCTTTGTGTTGTGTTTATCTGTGCAGTTCACACAGCATGGATATAGCGATGACACATTTTCTTCCCCCAACAATGCAGGATGATAATCCTTCCAATAGCAACATGCATGATAAGACCAGTGGCTATGACATTGGACAGCTGGCTACTTCCTCTCTACTGGGTAAAACTACAAACACCCACATGCACATGTGCCAAACATTTTTCATTTTTCAAACTGGGGATTGTCTTTTCTTCTTTGTCATCTTTTGTTTCGCTTAAAGTCAGTGCATATCTATTAAGCTTGGCCACATGCGTTTATCTATTATTTATTGTTTTTGTTGTTTCAGTATATTTTTCTGTCTGCACCGCCACTTTCTAGCTCACCGTTTCATACAAGTAAAAATTCTGAATTGTATTGGTTTCCTTGCAGTTCGCTAGGTTCCATGAATCTCATGAAAAGGTTATGATGAATTTACAGTGCCAGTGATATTTAGCTTAGCTTGTATTCAGGGCCAGTAAATTATCTGCCATTCTTGTAAATTAACCTGGACACACACACACACACACACACACACACTCTGTTACAATAGTTTTAGTAATCATAGGCCTACTATCAACCCAAAATAAAAATGTCCACATCCATGTACAGCACTATTCAAATACTGTAAGTCTTATTTGCACAGAGACCCATTTTATTCAGAAAAAACAGAAGGCAGAACGGCCACCTTAGATTGAAATGTTCCATCCCTGGTGTGCTCCTCTATACCAATTATATTGGAAATATCATCGCTGCATCACCTGGGCTTTGTAATCAGAAAAGGTCAATAATGACCCCCCCTTCACCCTTACACACACACGCATGCACGCACCCATGCACGCACGCACGCACACACACACATACTGTACACACACACAAACAAACGCACACATACACAATTCAGTGAATATCATTTTATTTGGGTTGCAAGAGACTTTCAGTAAAAAAATTGTCCCCTTGTTTAATCTCAAAACATAGCAGTATAGGCCTAATTATTTCCTGTAAATTTGCATTTTTTCTGCAGTAATTTCTCAAAGCCTGAAATGGTTTAAATGCAAATTAGGCATAAAAGATGTATTTCTACGATCATTTGTAAAGCAAATTGTGGGAGCTGGCTGAAAAACACAATTCCATGAGAATTGAGAAGTGTGCAATGGAACACTGAGGCAGGAATACAAGCACTGAATATTTGCTTCTGCGCATAATACACAGACGTTTAGTCTAGCATTAGCATCTATTTTCTAGCTTTTCTCTTTATGTATTTTCTGCAGTTTACAGTAATAGCACGTCAGATTCTTTATCAGAATGAATAGCCTAATAGATTTTCTCACTCCTATCATTCTCATTCTCTAAGTTTACATTACTCCAGTCAGTGCTTGTGGAATGTATTCCATTTCCCAATGTTTAAACGCACAAAGCGATAAATAGTAAACCCACCATTACATATCGTGAAAGTTATATTAATTTATATTTGAGACCCAAAGCATGTCTTATAAATGTAAATGTCCCTTGTGAGCATTTAGTGGCAGGTTATTCTGGTGGACTGGCTGCTCAGACGTTCAGGATTCGATTGTCTGCCCTTTCTCTCCCCTCTCTCTCTCTCTCTCTCTCTCTCTCTCTCTCTCTCTCTCTCTCTTCCTCCCACCCTCCCATGCCTCCTTAAGGCCTGGTGGCCACCATAAAGGAGCACATCACCAAGCCCACTGCCATGGCCCAGGGGCGGGTCGCCCACCTCATCGAGTGGAAAGGCTGGGGAGGAGGAGGAGAGGCTGGGGGCACTTGGACCGCAGGCTGGAGCAAAGGCAGGGACGTTTGGGCTGGGATGGGGGCAGACCTGCATCAGGACCAGCAGTTCTACTCCCAAATGACGGACGAGATAAAGCAGGCCCGTTTCGCTGCAGGTGGGACCTTCAATCCAATCACACCTGTCGCCACTAAAGCTCCTGGGGATAGTTTTTCATTTGGCTTGATCACCAAGTGCAGAGTGAAAGCAATCAATCACTTGCTAGACAGACCTCTTATTTGATTTTGCTTTGTCTCTGGAAGGTTGCGAACAGCAGAATGTTGTTGACTGCTGAGACAATCTGCATCTAATGCGTTTGTTTTGCAGGCGTAGCAGAGCAGTTTGCTCTGGCTGAGGCAGCGATGGACTTGTGGGCCATGAATGATGGTTTAGAAGAGCCCTCCACTAGCTTGCAAGGTAGGTTGCTTCAGCGTAACACCTGATGTCTTAGCTCCATCTGACTGAATCATTATGCTGCTGTCTCCTTAATAGACCCTACAGGCCCTTTTCACACGCAGAACATGGCACACCCATAGAGCTATATGGTCGCACCCATAGAGCTATATGGTCACACACATAGAGCTATATATTTGCACCCATAGAGCTAT
>JAODTR010064630.1:2500-16442 GCA_025399935.1 Amblyopsis rosae
AAACTTGTAGAAGTTGTAAATTAATTACTTTATGTTTGTATAATATTTTTTGTCTGTGATAAACCAGAACAGCTGCAGTCATGTGATCTGGGTTTCTTACTTCAGGCTTTGTACTGGAAGAAGGTCTGGCACAACCTTTCCTTCTATCCCTGCATCTAGTTTGAACCACAGTTTGAAGTTAACTTGAGTTCACACACACACACACACACACACACACACACACACACACACACGCGCGTACACGCACACACACACACACACACTGACTCACTCTTTCCCTTGGTTTGGTACAAACGGTTAATAGACATGTACAATTGCATGCACACACACTCATCTAAGTAACATCCATGCTCACAGGCATTAAAAGTACACACACACACACACACACACCTTAATTACACTTAACTTGTATGCCTACATGTCCACACTGCTCCACAAACACACACTGACACGCTATGACACAGAGCTCTAGCGCCACTAGATAAGATGTATTCCAGGCAGATGTCTATAAATAACTTTTAAAAC
This sequence comes from Amblyopsis rosae, assembly GCA_025399935.1. Lineage (NCBI taxonomy): Eukaryota > Metazoa > Chordata > Actinopteri > Percopsiformes > Amblyopsidae > Amblyopsis > Amblyopsis rosae. Next base: position 3,026 of record JAODTR010064630.1, read on the forward strand.
TGCCGGAGTTACAGCCTGCTGAGAGAGAGAGAGAGGGCATATACAGTGTATAATTATTTAATCACATGCTATTTTAATCATTAATTATTATTACTTCACACATTTGACAATACATAATAACTTTTTTCTAGTTGAAATACAGTGTATAGCCATACTATGATGTAATTATTAAGGAAAGACTACAATATAATGACATGCAAGACAGAGCACAAAAAGAGAGAGAGAGAGATGTTTCTGACACTATGTATGATTACTCCTCCCCAGTACATTCATTCTTCCAGAATTCTTTCGTTTTGGCCTGTTGACCTCCTGCTAATTAAGCGCTACCCTCATTGTTACAGTAGCTGTACTTAGCTGGATGGTAGGGTTTGCTAATGCCTGTTTCAGGTTGGGTTCACAGTGAAGTTTGGACCTTGTGCTGTACTGTATGGCAGACTGGTAGACAACCAGGGACAGAGTTACTGTAGGTTGGCAAACAGGCAGGCAGTCAGGTAAACCAGAAGAGGCTGCTATACCAGCATGTCTGTCTCTCTGGTAACAGTGACTCAGTGTTTTTATTGCGGACGAAACGTAAACAGATATTCATCACAATGTGCTTCATGTGTTCGGTGACACCTGTGTGTGTGTGTGTGTGTGTGTGTGTGTGTGTGTGTGTGTGTGTGTGTGAGAGAGAGAGATTTGCCTAGAGATACATTATGTTGCTTGGCTAACCTTTAATCACCTTAGTTAGTACACACACATACACTCTTGAGTACACAATAATCAGTCAATTGGTTTCTGAAGTCTTCAGGAAGAAGACTGTATTATTGACTTTATCAGCGCCTATAAAGCAGGTAGGCAATCTCTGTCTGTCAGACTTCTGACTTAAAGGCCCTCAGGTTTGGGCCACCATCTCAAGGATATGGGGGGGTCTTGAGTCATAGAGCTGAATGACATTTTGTATGTGCAATCTATAGACCATATACACTATAAGCTACGCTCTATTATCTAGTATCTCAAGCAATATGGCTGTTGTGGAGTAATCAGTCAATCAAACACAACACGACTCTATGACAGACACATACCATATTTATTTACAGTACCCCTGACCTGTTCTGCCCAGTGCTATTGCATCCTGTACATGTTGGCATATTGGCAGGCACTGTGGCTAATTATTGTTCAGTGTGACCACATAATTTGTAAAGCAAGCATATGGCATGTCATTATATGCTGCAGTTGTTTTAAAGTGAAAAGTAGGGTTCCTCTCTGTGTGCACGCACGCTTGCGGGACCTTTCTCTACTAGACATGTCTGGGCATATTCAGTCACACGCACGCAGAACTATTACAGTGCACACACATTCATATTCACACTGACTCGGATAAATACTTTTTTTTCTAATACACGTGAGTGCACACACAAACACAACCCCAGTAGCTCTGTTTTATAGCCTATATTAGATAAGACTCTGACCTGAGACACGCACACAAACACAACTGTGCTATTCTGATTAAATATCTGATATACACTATAAAACCTAATTAAAGTGTAACTGCATCCCATCTCTGAGCCTGACATATGAGCGTACTGAGCATACTGTTGAAAACCAGCAGGTCCAGGGGTGATTTTTATACACCAGCAATGATGTGTCTCATCACAGATCAATCCTATTACTTTGTTTACAGCTCAAAAACAAATTTTAGAGTGCATTTAAACTTTAAGTGATTGTAGTAATTTGTGATTGTGATGAACCTGGTTAGAGAAAGTTCTAGAAACATTATTTCTCTGTGAATATATTTTTCGATTTTATGAGTGTGTAACAAACAGGAGAAGCGTGCTGTGCACACGTTTCCAAGAGCAAGCTAAGATAAGCTTTATGTTATGTGCTGATATGACGGTGGTCCGATTCGACATGCCAAGAGGGGAGGATAGAAGCCTTTGAGTGTAAGGTCAACAGGACACCTGTCTAAAACACTGAAACAAGTGCTTGGGCAAGTAGGCTACAGTTCCAGTGGCTATTACTATACACAGTATAGCTCTGCCCTTTCTAATATCATATTTCTTTAAAAGTCCCCTTGAAACAGAAACTAGGGTGAGATGTGTCAACAGCAACAACATTTTACAGCGGGTATAGATGGTGTAATGTTAACGCTTTTGCACCTTTGTATGACACTTAAAGGTGTGTTTGTATTTACCTACAGTTCAGTGAGCCATCTTAGCCAGTCAGTCCAGAGGTTGACCCAGGCTCTGTCCTGGGCCTTCGGTCCACACTGGATGGCTTGGGCAAAGGGACACACAGAAAGGGTAAGGCCAATGGCAACTTTAAAGAAGCTAGAGTTGTTTATGGTGGACTGGTCATGTGATAAAAATGTCACACAATAGAAAAACCCTAATCTGGCCAATTTGGGAGGATTGCAAGAAAGAAAACCCATTGCCACATAGTCTTGTTTGTGTTTCCTTAAAAGGCAGCTGAAAGCTCTGGTGCTGTGTTCAGATAAGAGACAAATCTGACCTTTTGGCCTGAAGGCATAAGCAGCACAACTGGCGAACTCCCAGTACATCTTTGTATCCAAGGAAGGTGTCTGTCTCATCAATAGTAATCGCTGCTATTTGCAATGTGGCCATTTAAACCATCACAATAACTAAGAATTGCTTGTTCTGCCTTGCTGCGTTTCTACGTTGTCTTTAGTTAAAACCATTGTGGTGCTTTTGAAGCCATTTTGCAACAATATAACTTCCTTGTAATAGTGTATTGTGTGTACTGTATATGACACACTACATGCGTATTTCATTGGCATTATAGGGCTGTAACGCTATAACACCAGTTTAAAGTTGTATATTCCCCTAGGGTTAGGCATCTTTCCTAACCACTCACTATCAAACTCAAAATCTTTTCAGGATGAAAATTTTCTAATATTAGCTAAATTAATGGGAAAAACCTTTGCCTTAAAAAGATTCACCACTTCAGAAAGTCAACTGACAATAATACATAATACTAACCATAACCCATATTGCTTGTGTGCAATTTGCTTTAAGGCAACTGACAGTGACCTGTTTATACCTATTTGAAAATACCATGTTGTGGGCAATTTATTATAATGATTAAAATTGCCTCTATTTTAGTGGGTAAACACAACAGAGATCAACCCTAATCGTAAGGGATGTACTTAATTAGAATTTAATCTGAGGTTATCGCTATGGTTGGAAAAGATCTGAAAATTTGTTATAAATTGAACTTTCTTATACAGTATGCCATTCATTGCATATTAGTAAAAAATATTGAGTAAAAATCATCTTTGATCCTTGACAGGAAGAGGTCTGTGTTTCTAGGTACAACCAAGGGTTTTAGCAGCTGTGCAACTCATGTCTGGTTTATACACTAAGGCAGGCCAATTCACTGAAATGCTTTGCTTATCATGCTACAGCAAATGACAAACTGATGAAATGTTTGTGACAGAACCCTGAACTGATTCCACAGAATTTGGTTGAGAGATTTGTCTAAAATATTTTTGTAGATGGCTCAATATTTCAGGCTTGTGCTGTGTCAAACATGAATATAAAGTATATAAAGTATTTCAACTAGTATACAGCTAATTTCTATAGTATTATAGCGCCACAGCCACAGCAATGTTTCTTCAGGTGCTAGAAGTATTTTAATATGCTGCCACAATGCATAATGGACTGAATATTGTACACCTTTTGGTTGGTAAAATATTGTGATATGGTGCTGTTAACACCTGTTTAGACTGTATTATGTTTCCGTATATACAGTATTGTATGCTGTGGTTTTTTTGTCATGCCAGCAGGGTGGTGTATGTTGTAATACACAAAAGATTTCTCTTAGGGCATTGAACAAGTTAAAGCTATTGTAATCTAACCTGTTGTAATCTGATATAATTATGAATAATTCCATAATGTACACTATACTGAACGTTTTAATTAAAGTTAAACAGGCTTTTAATAATCTGACCCTGAGGTCAAATGAGGAATAATGTAGAATGAATCACAACCACTCACTACACGCACATTTACAGCAAATACACTCGTGACGGGAGTCTGTGAAGAGTTAACAAAGAGTTTGGTTAAAATGAGAAGCTGCTCTCGCTCTCTCTCGCTCTCTTTCTCTCACACATACACACACACACACACACAAACATATAGACAGAAATACACACAAACACATGCTTATGTACACACACCTAAGAAATGCATGCGCTGGCAGGCAGTGCACAAACACACATGCGCACACACCCAATAACCATGTCACACACGGAATATCTTACACGTCACGCATACTGTAATACACAGTCTATGCTGGGCTTACACACAGACACACACACACACACACACAGTCATAGCTACTGTTGACTCAAAGGAACACAGTCTTTCCTGTTCAGGCAAACCGGACAACAGGCGGACATGTTGAAATGTGAACCTGCAGCATCATATGCGCAGACATTTACAGTAGGCATTATATCACTGGGAACTGTTGCGACTCACACAGTGTGTGATAGGATGTTTACATTTGTTTTGTTAGCATTTCAAATATAGTGAGTGGTCACAAACAGTCAGATATGTGATTGTATTGAACATGTATGTGTGGTGTGCATGCCAACAACACATCATACTGAATAGTCTGGCCATGTTTAAACTAATCCTTAATATGTTATCATGATTTAGAGCTCCCATTTTGAAGAACTAATCATATTTAGCGGTCAAACTAAGTGGATCCTCTGTACCTTTTTAAAATTAATATAATTAATATATGTGAGGTAGGTATATTTTTCATGAACCACATCTGGTGTGCAATACTTGATAGAACATGCTAATTATATAAATAACATAATGCATTTAATATTGATTTCATTAAATATTTTTGCTGCCATATTTATAATGTAATGTGGCAAATAGATAAATGATCATATTTGTGCGCTCTCTCTCTCTCTCTCTCTCTCTCTCTCTCTCCCTCTCTCTCCCCCTCCCTCCCTCCCTCCCTCCTCACCCTACAAAGGCACTTGTCTGCTCTTTAGTGTACAACAATAACTCAGCCATTCATATAAGAGAAAAGGTAGGCCCATTACAGTATCATCCAATCATCTGGCAGGTGGGACGACTCATGTTGACTCAAAAGACACAGGTTAATTGTGACAAGGAAGAACTGCAATTCAGCAGGCAACAGTAGCCGATTGGAGGAAACTAGACCAATTACATACAACTTTGAGGCAACAGTTTACTTAAAGTGTCAGGCCAAAATTAGATGTTTACCATTTGAAGCAACAGAAACCTATAAACTTTTGAAAGGTTACACAACATTAAAACAATTTTACTGTATTGATTGATTATATTTAGGTGCAGTTACTACTGATAGCTGTTATGTATACAGTACTAACATTTGTAATAAACAACATAACAATTGGAGCTTATACTGTATGTGAAAACCTGTGATAAACTATATTTCTGGAGTTATAATGTATCCATTGATGGTTAACAAGCACACACCTGTAACACATGCTATTCTCAGTTGGTTTAGCCTATTTATTCTCACACAGATAAACATATGACTATATTTTATTACATTAATTTATATTAGAGATATTATATGTGATTTGCATTGATTTGCAAACTCTCCCTACAGTACTATCCAATAGTTGTAATATTTACAGATGTCTCCTAGGTGTCCTCTAGCTATGCAAATGCAAAACAACTGGGTATTAAATGTATTAAATGTGCTATATTCAATAATATTAATATTATAGTTATGCAAGAAATAATATATTCACACTGTAGTAGGCATTTTAATGCAGTGGTAGGACCGATACTCAGTCCCTGTTGTCAAGCAAAACTACATTTGTTGTAGTGGTGTACAATGTTGTGTACAATTGCAGTGTGATGTGACACACATTTCAAAATTACAAAGCCATATACAATTATGTCAGATGATAAAAACAAATGAAATACAATGAGGACCTGGACGGACATTATTTTACAAACATACATGTGCTGTATTGCACTTCAAATTCACACAATTCACAGCCACACAGAACCGCTTATGGTCCACTGCTGTTAAGGGCTACAATCCTGGCTCAAGGGGATTTGAATGATGTTTGTGTAAGGAGAAGGGAACATTAGACATTCCCTTCCCAACTCTGATTTTTGCCAGCCAATCATAGGACAGAGCTGAGCTACATTTTCATGAGCACCTGGGTTTATGTCTTTAATTTAAACATGTTAAATAAACATAAAATAAATACACAACACTCATTAACCCATCATTTAAAAAACACTATTCTATTACTTACCAGACTTTCATGAGCTTTCTGAAGAAGCAGTATAATATATAGAATGCTTCCATAATGTATGAAAGGCAATGTATGGAGGTTTATATAACAACCTACTGAGTGACTAATTAAAGGTTTCATCTCTGCATATTTCACTGCTGCGTAAATTGGTGACTGTTGCACCTTGTATCGTTTAGTGAGGTTTAGCCACAAAACTGTAAAGTTACTACAGACAAAATTGTATTAAGAGCTGAGGTTGTGTATAGTGAATCATTCCTGATCAGTCCTGATTTTTGAGAGTATTACTGGTTTTTACATGCTATTTCAATGCTTAATGCATTTCGTTTTTAAATGTAGTATACAATGTGGCATTCAATATTATACGTAATATAATATTGACTACTTTATCGTGAAAAGGGGGAAAACGAAGAATAAGTCAGAAAATGCACACTTAAAAATGTAATTACCAGTGTCATAATCTGTAACTGTAAGTGTTAAGTGATTGGATATTTGCTGATTCACAGATGATAACATCAACATAAAGTGTCTTAGGTGTTGGCCCACCATGTGCCACCAGAACAGTTAAGTATGCCTTGGCATTGATCCTACAGGTCACTGTAACACTACTGGGGAATGCAACACCATTCCTTCTAAACATATTCCCTCATTTGGTGTTTGTGATGATGGTGGCGGAGAGCTCTGTCCAACACAAGCTGTGAAGGCCACAGAATACACACCATTTTCATACTCATCAAGCCATCAACCTCTCGTGCCATATGGATGGAGGCATTGTCATTCTAGAAGAGACCTCTCTCATCAGATATGTTTGTATGAAAGTGACCACTATGATACAACTGTGTATTGATTAGCAGTGACCCATTCTTCTTAAGGCAGTGAATCCCAACCCTGGTCCTGGGGACCCACTGTCCTGCATGGTGTAGATGTCTTCCTGCTCCAACACACCTGAGTCTAATGAATGGGTTGTTAACAATCCCTGCAGAAACCTGCTAACGACCTATTGAATCAGGTGTGTTGGATCAGAGAGACATCAAATGCTTAGTCCACACGTACAGATATTTTCCTGCTTTGTTTAAAAGACAAATCCCATCCATATGAAAATGCAGGTGAGCGCTGTCAAGAACAATGCCTCATGTGAACAAAGGATGGCGCACACTCTGACATCAAACAAAGAGATGAGAAGCGCAAAAGATGACGTTGCAAGCCAAAATATCCGTCTTACCTGTCTACATGTGAACACTGAATACAGTTTTAAAATATTTTCACCCTGGAAGGAGTTTTGCAAAAACGTCTATAGTCATATGATGATGAAATGCCAAACCGCATAGAAAAAGCTATATTTAAAAATACCCATGTACGTGTGGCCTGGCAATAAAACACACAGGGCAGTGGGTCCCCAAGAGCAGGGTTGAGGACCACTGCTCTAAGACACGTTGACCCAACCATGGTAACCATGCCAGCAATAGACCCACCAGGACCCCTCTCTGTAGGGGTCAATCATTCAGGTTTTTGCTTTAATGTGTCACCCCTCATATTGAGATGCTTGCCTAGTTTAAACAATGTTTCATGTAGATCTGTCAGTTTTTCAAAATAAACTGCATTTAAAGTGTTTTTGAGAAAGTGTCAAATGTCAAAAGTCATCGTGAGGACACTATTGTGCAGCGTTTCATGTGTGGCCTTCCTGTTGATATGAATGTTGTTCTACACCACCATCACCACAATTCATGCCATGTGCATAAATCTGACTGCACAGGCGTGCGTCCATTAAGGTACAGTATGCATGCTCTCTGCTGTGCACCTACCTGTACCATAAAAAAACAAGGAAGTTGAGTGTATCTATTTGAAGACACATGGAGTTGCAAAACTATTGATCCACATTTCAAAAATACATATTCACAGATGTTTAATGTGGCACATCATTTGCCTATTTGTTCCCAATATTGTAGATAGTCTTGATAGTGAATAGCCTCAGAACTCTGACATGAATGATAATTTAGGTGAAAATCAATACAGTAGGAAAATATAGTATTGACTACAAACAGTATTTATTATTAGCAGCAATGTTTACTAAACTGCAGTAGGCCTAATACTGTCTGTATGAGCAGGGAGTGTGTAAAAGTCAGTGTTTCCTGTTATTTAAAAAATACAACAGGAAGTACTAATAGTCCAGTAATGTGCACACTTAATGTACATACTATGTACAATAATAGAGTAGAAAGTACACAGTAATGACGGAGGAAAGTAATTTCTTCTTATATACAAATGTAGCTATTTTTCATTGTGTAGTGATTCAGCCTGCGTGTGAGAGGTTTATTCCCAGTACATGTGTGTTTAAAGAATGGTGATATTTCATTTAAAATCCTGTATTGGTGCTTTAAAAAGCTGTGTTACCATACAGATAGAAAATGTGTCACCTGACGAGCTTTACGCTGGCTCAGTGGCTGGGGAGATGTGGGGTGATCATATGGTCTGAGATTACAGCACATGCTGCTTCCATTTGGAAAGTACCTGAGATTTTCTGATAGGTTAGGACAGGTGTGTACGTGTGTGTGCGTGCACACGCACGCACGCATTTATTAACTGAGTTTTATTGTTCTTCACTGATTCATGCAAATCAGTTTTTACTTCATCATTTACATATACATATGGACCGCACACTGATGAAAACAATGGTCATGCTTTACATTTCATTCCAGTCAAATACATAGCCATATTTGGAAATGGCTGAGTATACTGTAGTATACAGAGGAAATGCTGAAAGAAAAGCAAGAGTATCTTGCACCCTGTTTTTTGAGCTGTAAACTAAATAATAGTACTGCACTGTGATGACACACATTTGACATAATTCCTGTTTTTGTCCAAATCTATTTTATGGTCAATGGCTCTACACGTCATATCCATTAAACATCGCCCTGAACCGAACTGGTTTTCAACTGTACTTTTCGTCCACTCGTGTGTCACCTAATTAAAATGTTATTGTTAATGGGGGTCTTGCTCTCAGCCCCTCCACTCCCGTCATTTATCTCTTTGACTATGTTTTAGCATTTTTCAAAGATGTACAATGAGTGGAGCCAGGCTCAGCGCTGGTGTGGTTACACTTTAATGAACTTAAAATATAACTTGTACAATATATTAAATTCTAAAGGTACAATCCTAAGCTTTTCAAACTGCATATTCTTAGCCCAGGAGGACTATCTTTAGTACAGGGCTAGCAGCTGAACCTGGGCTAACATGGCCCATTTTTACACACATTGTTAAACAGGGGTTTAACCTAAGCCCAAGGCTATATGATTCACACTGCACTTCAACTAGCTCTGGGTTAAATGTAACTTGGAACATGCCACAACAAAAAGCCTGACAAGTATTTTGTTTACTTTAGCCCTCTGTCACATTGGCACCATTTAGCCCTAGGTTAAATTAATTTTCAGAAGATAACCCGGCAAGCTCTGGCTAACGTTAAACCCTGCTCTGGAGCTGGGTTAGCAAGCCCTATAGTCAGGGTTAACCAATGTTCTAAGATTGTGCCAGTGTGAACACTTTCTTATCCTGGGACTAACGTTCTCTTAGCCCAGGGCTAAGAACATTCTGAAAATGTCCAGGGCTTGTGCAAAGCCTATCCTATAGCGTCAATGGTGACAGGCGTGCACTGTGCAGTCTGTAGTCAGCCCACACTAAGATACAGTACAGGCGTGTGAGGGCTTATTCTCTCTGTATCCTGTCACTGCTTTTGATGTACATATATACACACACACAGACACAAACATGCAAGACACACGCATACAAGCAGCTACAGTATGTACAAAAACATACAAACAATTATGGGGGTGAAAGAGAAACACCTCCTTACATATAGAAATGCTGACAGGAAAACAAATGGATGTCGGTACGTATAAGACCACCTAACACAATGTAAACCATACTGTAGTTTGTCACGTTTAACTCTGTGACACATATTTTCCATGACCCTCCCGAGAGCCTTTAGATGTGGTTGACCAGACTGTCAGCGTTCTCTGGGTCCATCGCAAAACAACTCTTAAGTTACCCAATCCTCTGGCAACAAGAAAACACTTCACATCAGTCTTCTTTCTTGTAGTTGCACACTAAGAAAGTGTGCCAATGAAATGAACAACTGTATATTGAATTATAATGTATTGCATTTCATTGACACTTTGCTAGAAGTTGGCCTGGCTTATCATCAGATAAATAATGACTTTAGAAGATGCACATCTCTAAAACTACTGTATGTACTGTATATGGGATAAACAAGCCTGTTTCAATATGATGCGTCTGTCTCGGCAGCTTTGCCATGCAGTGCAAGTCCATGGAATTGAGGACTGTTACTGGAAATACAAGTGATGACATGCAAAGACAAATAAACACAAAGCTTTTCATTTAGTTTGCACTCAGTTTATATTCATACAAATTAGTAGTTGTAATTAAAAGAAACCTGTTTTCAGTTTCAGTTATACACTTCCCATTTTTAAAGGAATGTCAGTGACTAATGTACTAGTAATATACATTGGATGTAAAAAGTCTACACACCGCTGTTAAAATGCCAGGTTTTTGTGACGTAAAAGAATGAGACAAAGATAAATCATGTCAGAACTTTCTCCACCTTAATTTGACCTATAATGTGAACAATTCAATTGAAAAATAAACTGAAATCTTAAGGGGGAAAAACGAAAAATAAAAACCTTTCAATAACCTGGTTACCCTTAAACTAATATTTTATTTTATTACAGCACTCAGTCTTTTTGGGTAGGAGTCTATTAGCATGGCACATTGTTGTCACATGTACGACACAGCCAGTACTTGGCAGAAATTCCTGCAGTTCCTTTAATGTTGCTGTGGGCCTCTTGGAATCCTCTCTGACCAGTTTTCTTCTCGTCTTTTCATCAATTTGGAAAGGAACGTCCAGTTCTCGGTAATGTCTCTGTTGTGCCATATTTTCTCCACTTGATGATGACTGTCTTCACTGTGATCCATGGTATATCTAATGCTTTGGAAAGTATTTTTGTATCCTTCTCCTGACTGATACATTTCAACAGTGAGATCCCTCTGATGCTTTGGAAGCTCTCTGCGGACCATGGCTTTACTCTAAGATGCAACTAAGAAAATGTCAGGAAAATCGTACTAGACCAGCTGAACTTTATTTGTGATTAATCAGTCATTTTAATGATGGCAGGTGTGTATTGTCTTCTATTTAACATGAGTTTGAATGTGATTGTTTAATTGTGAACACAGCCACATCCCCAGTTATAAGAGGTTGTGCACACTTATGCAACCAGGTTATTGTAAGGTTTTAATTTTACAATTTTCCCCCTCAAAGATTTCAGTTTGGTTTTCAATTGAATTGTTTACAGTATAGGCCACATTAAAGTTGGAAAAAGTTTGAATGAACCCTCTAATAAGTCCATAGCTTCTTACATGATCAGTATACATCAAGTCCTTCCTGTTTAATTGTTTGTCTTTAACACTGAAATCAAGATCAACCTGTTTCTTGGAAATGACTGTGTATGAATTATTCAGAATAAATGCCTGCTTGTTCCAACTTCCGTGTGAGTTTAGTTTCTGTTTCATATCCCTTTCTTCACCTTGACACACAGCTAAATCTCTCTTACTTACTGTAGGTGATGGCAAAGATCAAATTGCGCTTTGATGACACTGCATGCATCTCCACATTGATCTCTGCAGCAACTAGTGTGTGGGGATGCCTTAGTGCAAATATTCACGTCACATGATTTCTTAGCCTTCATACTGTACATTGGTGGTCCCTCTCCTCACAGCGACTTATACTGCCAAGTTGTAGTTCTGTACAATCAAAATGACAAAAGTGACAGATAACGAAGCTTCATATTGTAAATGGGATCTATAGACCTAGGACTAGTGCACTCTCAACATATAGACACTCTGAACATAAAGTATTCTACTATACAACTAGGAACTAGGGAAACCACAAATGTTAAATTAAACTTAAATATGTGGCTCCCATACTCATGGATGTGAACATAAATGAATAAGAGTACTGTTAAGTTGGACCATAAACTGCCCAATACAGTTGTTACTGTAAGTTTAAATTCCAATAACTAACCAGTACTGCTGCCTATCTCAGAATGTGAGACAGTGCAATAATGCATAACAATGTCATCAGATGGCTACAAGCATGTTTTTACTTTAAGCATATTGCACATCACACACCAAGATCTAAGGTAGGTAAAAATGCACTCGAAGAGTATCGAAGTTTGTGAAGTTGCCCAAGGTGATAAGGCAGGCTTATGATCCATTTGTTTTTGAAGTTATGAATCCTTTGATTCTGAAACCTGTGGTAGCGTTACTGCAACACAACAGTTTGAAAACCTAAGCAGGTTTAGAATGGTTAGCTTGGGCTTTATAGAGATTAGCTATGTTTGTCTCTGCACTCAAGTTTTACTGTTAGTGAGTCAAAGAGCTGATGAAATCTTTCACGAGACACATAGATGTGGGATGAATTCTATCTGTCTGTCTGTCTGTCTGTCTACAGTATCTATACTGTATATATATATATCTGTCTGTATGTCTGTCTGTCTGTCTACATTATCTATCTATCTATCTATCTATCTATCTATCTATCTATCTGTCTGTCTGTCTGTCTGTCTGTCTGTCTGTCTACAGTATCTATCTATCTATCTATCTATCTATCTGTCTGTCTGTCTATCTATCTATCTATCTATCCATCTATCTATCTATCTATCTATCTATCTATCTATCTATCGATCTATCTATCTAGTGTCTGTCTGTCTGTCTTCCTTCACTTATATTGGATAAGTGATTTTATGTTCTTTTACAGTAATAATATTAGAAATGCAGATAAAATAACTACCAGGGATTAAATACTTTGTGAGAGAAAACGCATTACCCTGGCCTGAAGGCAAAGGAGGATAGATGGAATATACTGAACTAGTTTCACTGTGATCCATCCATCCATCTTCTCCCGATTATCCGGAGTCGGGTCGCGGGGGCAGCAGCTTCAGTAAGGGACCCCAAACTTCCCTTTCCCGAGCAACATCAGGAAGCTCTGACTGGGGGATCCTCACGGATAGCTGAGCTTCTCACCCTATCTCTAAGGGAGACGCCAGCCACCCTTCTGAGAAAACCCATTTCAGC
>JAODTR010064641.1:0-16440 GCA_025399935.1 Amblyopsis rosae
GTCCCCTGCTGGAGCTGCTGCCCCCGCGACCTGACTCTGGATAAGCGGATGAGGATGGATGGATGGATGGATGGATGGCAGTATAAAATCATTGAATATATACATACAATAATCAAATATAATATAAGGACTGAGACAAAAGTTATTTTAAGGAATAAGATGTAAAATACATATAGAACTTCACGGGTGTGGGGTATAACATGGGTCTGTAAATACCGTTAGATATACATCATCTTATTGTGTGTGTGTGTGCGCCTGTGTTTTTGCTTGGTTGCCGTGCGTGCGCGTCTGTGCAGAGGCACTCCAAGTCCAGACTGACGTGTCAGAGTGTGGAAAAAGAGGATGACGTTCCGGAGAGTTCTGTAAGGGAGGATGGAGGACAGTTTACCAGGTGACGTTAAATCTTCTTCACTTCCACACTGCCCGCCATAAATCAGGTCAGGTTCAAATAGCAGCCATGTCTTCTGCAGCGGTCTCGCTGGCCCAGTATGCCTGGGCCTTTAGGCTACTTAAAATGTACCCCAATGATGCCCAGTGGTTTGCAATTTGCCCATGCTATACTGTTTATTGACTTACTCAAACTTCTCTGTGTTCTAGCAGGGGTGGAAGGAAGAGGAAAACTATTAAATTAAGTAGAGATTTGTCAGAACTGGTGGTTTTTACCAACTCTGTGGCCTCACAGGAGTGTCTAGATGAAGGTAAGGGACAAACCAAGATTTGTTTTGTCACACGCACGCGCACACACACCATGTATTCAACCCCTTTCTTTATTCACAAGTCATTTTGGTTTTTGTGTGTTTTTTTTCCCAGGCACACCAGGTGATGTTCTGTCTTTCAGCGAGACAAGAGCCCAGTCACTGGTGAACCACAGAGCCGAACAGTTCCTGGCTTTCAACCAGCGGCAGCTGTCCCGGATCTACCCCTCAGCTTACCGAATCGACTCGTCGAACTTCAACCCACAGTTTTACTGGAATGTGGGCTGCCAACTGGGTAAGATATATAATTTGTACACCATTGGCACAATGGGCAGGCCTAAATAAGAGTAATGAAACAACATGTAATCTTTGTGTACAATGTATCCACTGCCAAAGAACCCAAATGGTTGAAGCACAATATTGTACTTCACATCCTCATCCATATATCTGCTGTCAGACGACAACAACACAATAGTCACTAGACATCAAGTGTTGCCTGCCTGCAGGAGATGGGATGGTCAAATTGCAACCACATATTTTTTTGCTAAATGGTATAGTCGTAATGTAGGGTGTGGGGAGTGTTATATTAGCAATAGTGTTATGATAGAACATGCAAAAGGAAAAGAAGAGACTGCGATAAACTCCACCCCCTTTCCTAGTGAGCTGTTGTTTTTGCATTTCAATTCCATAATTGTATAATCACTTTACAGTTTTTTTTCTACCTGCATACAATGTGATTTTTCTTTCTTTTTTTGGGGGGGGGGTAATTCAGTTTCCTTCCTGTAAACCACAAAAATGGTTTGTTTGGCTTTACTGTCAAAATAATTTTTTACTGTAGCAACATGAAATTGTAGCCAGTGATAAATAATCTAACCTATGTGACCTTTGGTTCACATTGTGTAAACATGCAGTGAAATACACCACCAAGTGAAACAAAAAAGGAACAGAAAGGAAAGAAACAAAAATACATCTTCTGTTCCATAGTAATCCATAGAATCTTCAGCATCCATGTGATCTTCAGCAAGATATGCTCTCCTTTGCACACCACCAAGCATTCAGGCCCTGATCACACAGAGACCCGTCACTATAGACGCGGCCGCTTCAGAAGCGTTTTGATAAAGACCAAATCACAGAGATTGGCTGCCTGGGCAGAATGTGGCATTGACAAGTGACTCCGCGTCTTGCGCTGAATAGTTGAGGATATTTTACAGTGACTTTTATGCGCATCTACCATAGGTTATAAAAGTACAGAGCAAGAGGAGAGAGCCGTACCATAGGAAAACAATGTTTTTTAACACCTTTCTATAGCCGACACGTCTGTGTGATCTCTTCCCCTTCCTCTCCTTCTCCCTTGTTCTGGCAAACATCTCCTCTCCCTGGCCCAACTATCCCTCTACCTTGCCGGGACATTATTCTTTCTTATCCACACTAGATAAACCATAAATCCTTATACTGCTTTGTGTTGTCTATGCAACTGAAAGTATCACACCTGGATTTTTGTAAAGAAAATATTAGCATTTTAGAAATGCATTCATTGAGTGCATATTGTGAGGAAACATTTATTGTGTTACAGTAATGGTATTGCCATGAACTAACTGATGTTGGGCCAATTGTATTTCTAGTTTTGAAAATGTGACTACAGATTGGACAAATGGATGTTAGCGGTAGAAAAAAAAACTGTAATGTTTGTATTGTTAGTTCCAATGTGTTGGGGTACACTATAGTAAATGTTACATTTTTCTTACCATAATTGTCTTAGGCCACCATTACAAAATTACACACTTGAAGACGTAGTTTAAAAAAAAAATTTGGTGGCGTAATCAGCGTTAGCTCTGATGTGGTTTTTCCTAACCCTTGCTTGCTACAATACTTTTTTGAAAAGTTATTTAAATGTAACCCCACGGGGGGTCAAAATTCTTTCAAATATCATAAATGCACTCCAAATAGGAGTTATTTTATTAGGATAAGCCTATTGGAAATATCGTAGGCTAAATGTTCCCTTTTATTATTCTGAAAAGATAAATGTGCTAAATGAGCTATTTAGCAGAGAAAGCAAAACCAGAATTTAGATTTTGGGATATGAACATGACAAAAGTGATGTGAGTGTGAAAAGAAATGGAATGGTATTTTGAATCTTGTTTCTTCCTTCTTTGTAACAATGCTAAATTTAGCTTGACAGTTAGCCTGGTAGGGAGCGTGCTAGTTCAGATGCATAAGTTACCTTAGTTACTGAGCAGAAATTCCTCTTAAACACAGTAATGTAACAGAACTCTCACTTAAATTATTTATTGTAATAAGCCTGGATTTTCCTTTTTCTGGCTTAATGGAATACACCCCTGATCATCAACAAAAAGAATAAAGCAAAATAATTTCAAACAAACAAAATGATGAGTGAATTTATTTTCTATATAGCACACCGAATTGGATTGCCTTTGAAGCAGCTTTCTATTTAAATTTAGCATTTGTTTGTGATGCTGCTCATCTGTGACTGCTTGGCCACCTCACACAGGTACAGAAATGAGCCTTGATCAAAGGATTGCACCAATGAATGGCGAAAAAAGGGACATGAATTACAGACATATAATGGATGAAAAGAGATTAAGAACTATTTACATGGGTCTCTGCCACTATTGGTTTTTACCAACAAAGAAGACCATTGCTTTGCGTAGCTGTAAAGTGATGAATGGCGGTTACATGCAAGAAATTGAGTTGGAATGGAAATGAATTGTAATTGAATAAAGAAGTGTAAAATGTTTCTCTGTTGTTTTTCTCTGCAGTTGCTCTGAACTACCAGACGGAAGGTCGAATGATGCAGCTTAACAGGGCCAAGTTTATGGTCAACGGCGACAGCGGTTATGTCCTTAAACCTCCTCCCATGTTCAAAGGTAATAAAATGAAGGCAGACACTCACGTAGGATTTTTATTTCTTTATTTATTGTCAGACTGAGATGCTCACATGAACAGTGGTGTGACAGTGTTAGGCACCTTTATTTGACAATGAAGGTGCCTGTGGATGTCGATCTTGTTACTGAAACAAGATTAACCCTATCACATAGAAGCCAATTACACACACACACACACACACAGTAGGATGAGACACAGTGCTTCTCACTTGATTAGCAAAGCTGTATTTGCAGATGCAAGTGTGATATATGTTCATATTGCTCCCATGTATCTCCTCTAGGCTCCTTCAATCCATTCTGTGAAGACCCTCTTCTGGCGTACCCAAAGAAACAGCTGGCTCTAAAGATCATCAGCGGGCAACAGCTGCCCAAGCCCCCCGACTCAATGCTTGGAGATCGCGGAGAGGTATGCTAATAGATGCACACAATGTGATTTTAATACACATATTTTCAACGGCATGAACTGAAATGGCATTTCAGAATTGAAACAACATTGGCTGATTTGATTGACCTTCTTTCTCCTTCAGATTATTGACCCATTTGTTGAGGTGGAGATTATTGGCCTGCCCGTTGATTGCTGCAAGGAACAAACCCGTGTGGTGGATGACAACGGTTAGTAAAGCTCACACACACACAAACAGCGTTTAGCCTGCAAGGCATACTGCAATCAAGCATGCTGCCTAATAAAGCCCTGTCGTGCTACCAATGTACTTTGTACTGTGAATGTAATCCACACACATCTGAAGGTTTGTGTCATGATGAGCGGGATTGGCAGGAACCAGAAGCAGGTTTGGTTAGTGATAATATATTTAATGACAAAACACAAAGCAAACAATATCCAACAACGACAGGGTGAAACAGAGGGCTACATATACTATGACTAATCAGGGAATAGGAAACCAGGTGTGTGAAATGACAAGACAAAGACTGAATCCAGCATGAGTAAATGGGAAAACCGGGATGCATGGCAGAACGAACGGTGATACCTGTGTGTTCCTGTGTGTTTGTGTGTGTGTGAAAGTTTGTCACTCTCCATACACAGTGGAGAGGGTACAACCTGTTCTAGGGAATTGTTATAGTGTTAAGGGTTACGTTGTAATCACTGACCCTTTTACAAGCATTAGTGCGACTGTCAAGGCTTATAAAAAATGACTTGTCCCAGGTATTCCCTGATTTGATAAAAAAATTAAAATTCTATAAGAGACCTTCAAGCAATGTACATGTATGCCCACATACACATATTAATCTAATGCCAACCACAGAATACTTGAATATCTTCCTGATTTGTTATTATAGACATGGGTGTGATTCAAATTACATCCAAACAATCAAAACAATAATTTTTTTAAAACACAACACAACTAATTATATATTCATCCTTAATTTTCTTTTGAACCATTTTTTTCTCTACAAATAATTGTGCGGTGATGAAAATAAAGCCCTCTCGCCTCTCATTTTATGCACATTGAAAATCAGCATTTGCCAGTGTTTCCTGCTGGATAATTATATCCATGCCTGTTTGCGCCTGTGTTTTGTTTTAACTGAAATAGACAGTCATTATGATTAGCTAATGGAAGTATAGCCACATTTAGTCAACATTCCTCCACTTCTGATCAGCTGTTAATCACCCTGCTGTAAACAGGGATGCTAATGACAATATAATTGCAAGTCATAAAACCAATTTAATCAAAATAATGTCATTAAACATGGTGGCACTGTAGCTCAATAAAAAAGGCTAAATGCTGCATAATTCCTGAAAATGCAGCATGCAAATATCACGGCAGCAGCTTGTAAATGTCTGAAAGAAGTTTAAATTCACTAGGTATTGTTCCATTACATACTGTATATGCTACATCATTATGTATGTCTATCTACAGTGTGGAAGCATTGGTATTTTACTCATGTCCTTTTTGTTTTGTTATTACTCAGAACCCTAATATTTGTATTAACAAGTGGTTAGCCTATTCATATTTCAGTGCACTCATCAGACCAAAAAACGTAATACAGTTGGCGTTTCTGTGTGCGCGTCCCTTAGGCTTTAATCCAGTATGGGAGGAGACCCTGTCTTTTACCCTTCACATGGCTGAAATAGCTCTGGTGCGCTTCCTCGTTTGGGACCACGACCCGATTGGACGAGATTTTGTTGGTCAGCGGACGGTTGCCTTCAGCAGCCTTATGCCTGGTTGGTATTCTATTGTTCTTATTATTTTTCCTTGATGTTTGTGGCTTGTAACGGCCTCATTTTTATAGTCTTTGTTAAACTTCAGGTAGACTGGCACCTGTTAATATATTCTTAAAACATATACATACAAATAATGACTAAACCAGAGCTTCTTTGATCTAATATATAAGTTATGAAAAATTGCTAGGGATGGGACGGAATATTATGGTTTATCGCAATAAAAATACTGACGATAATCGTATCGTGGTGAATGTCCATTATAGTGATAATCATGAATATCCTCACAAGTATGAATGTTTTCACAATTTACTTGAAAAAAACCTGTGTAGCTAACTTATTAGCCTGCATCTTTCCAGTCACTCACCATG
Source organism: Amblyopsis rosae (assembly GCA_025399935.1). Lineage (NCBI taxonomy): Eukaryota > Metazoa > Chordata > Actinopteri > Percopsiformes > Amblyopsidae > Amblyopsis > Amblyopsis rosae. The sequence goes on from JAODTR010064641.1 coordinate 6,149, forward strand.
GCTGAAGACTCGGCTTGCTCATTGTGTCCCACACATAAAAAAGATCAATCGGATTTGTTGAAATATTGGTTTCAAAACAAGAATCAAACAAAAAAGATACAGTACATAAAGTATATGTCATGATAAAAAAAATGTGTTCTTAACAAAATATAAGATAAAGTGATTCCAGTATGTTTTAGTGCCATTTTGAGAATTTAGTAATAATATAATAATTAATCGCAATAATGTCATCTATCGCAATAATTTGGCCAGGATAATAATGACATTCATTTTTCATATCGTCCCATACCTAGTTACTATATACATTTGGTGATTTTCTAGCTAAGGCTTGTGAGAATATATTGGTGTGATATATTAATTGTTATCGTTGATTGTTAGCGATACAGTATTTTCAAAGTGATTGAAAGTGATACAGTGATTTCACTCATTCTACCTTAATTTCATAAAACAGGGTACAGACATGTTTACTTGGAGGGGCTGACTGAGGCATCTATCTTTGTGCACATATCAATGCATGACATCTATGGCAAGGTAGGACCAGCATACTGTATTGCTGGCATGTTTATTACTTGCATTTCCCCTCTAAATCTCAAATAAGATGACTTATTCTGGAGGTAAATATGGCAAGCCATTTTGACATTTAATAATTTATCTTGATATAAAGATAAATTGAAATTTGATATCAACATTGTGAGATCTGATATCAAGTTTCCGAAGTTTGCAAAAATGAACATAACATTTAAATGAATCTTGATTATTAAATGTCAAAATCGCTTGCCATAAGTAAATGGAGAGAATTCTCAGCACATATGTTTTATTAAGATTTATTCAAGCTAAGCTCAACACTACTTTGTCTTTCTAGTGGAGTCCTCTAGTCCTGAATCCCAGCTTTACCATAATGCACTTTCTAGGATCTAACAAGGTATCCTGGCTCCATAGGGTCTGTGTGCTGCATGAAAGAGTATTGCATGATAGCAAAACATCACTATATGTTCTTCGTGCATGATAATTAATGTGGTACATTAAGCAGTTTGCTTATAAGGCCATTTACTTTCCTGCTGGATAAATTGTTTGTAGGGTTGTGCAATTCAACAAAATACTCATCTGGCCATATGTGTTCGCATTGTTGTTACATATGCGACAAATATATCGCTAAACATATTTGCATGCATTTCTGAAATTGCTTTTGAAGGTTTTTGTGACTGGGAGGTAATGGTGCCATCCAGGGGCATGCTCTATGTAACAAAGTCACTGTCTGAATAAAGCTTACAGTGGAATTGAATGTACTGTAAGTTAAACCTTTGACTACCAGTATGTGACTTCCTAACATCAATTTAAAGTCCTCCCACAGACATAATTAACCCCTTATTTTCTGCCGGTTTTCACCCTCCAGTGACTTCCATATAACTTCTATAAAAAACATACAAATATTCTCAAGGTAAATTAAACAACAAATCAATTTGAAAATACATTTTTACCAGTAGATATGGCAATCGGGATTTTAAAGAAACAATAGCAGTTGATGGTGGTTAAAATGTATGGTCTGGCACCTGGCCATATTGAGGGATGGGTTCATTCATGAAGGACTAAATGTAAGGAAGCCACAGAATAAAAAGTTCAATTCTTCTTTAAGTGTTAAACAGTGTGTTTTGATGGCACGTGATGTGAATTTAAGTATTTTTGCTTTGTGTGTTTTGAGACTCTCATCATCCAATGCTTGGTGCTTTATTTCCCCCTGTTATTCCTCCTTTCCATCCTATGGTTTTCCCCCTGTCCTCAGGGCCAACAGTTGAGAGGCATTAGGGGTTTGTTCAACCGGTCCTCCAAGTCCTCTGTGGAGACCAGCTCCGTCCCTGCTTTGGGAAAACGCTCCATCAGCGACCACTTCCTGCGACGAACCGCCAGTGCGCCCGCCAAGGGCCGCAAGAAGACCAAGATGGCCCTTGCTGAATCCATGGCTTCCATATCAGACGGGAAGAACAGCGCTGGGGCTGGGGCGGGGGGAGAAGGCGCAGTGGGAAAGGAGACGGGGGCCGAGAGGCGCCTCCAGCCCCGCCCCCCCCTCACCCACAGGCCCGTCTCAATGCCTTTGGACAGGCTTCTTCAAGGGCAGCTGTCTCTATGCGCCCCAGACCAGGAACAACATGATCTGGGTGCAGACACTCTCATTGGTGGGTATTATACTCCTTTCCCCTGAATGCTTAAATACAGCAACATTTAAACTTACAATACAGTGCAAGGTTATTTTGTACTTGTATTTTGTCAGTGTTTTTGGTAAAGTGACAAATTCCTTAAGGTTGAAAAGTTGCGGTTGTTTTTAACTAATGCACATATTCTTTCCTACCCCATCTTTCTCCCAAAGCCTATGTAATCTGACAGACTGCAGACTCCATTAGACCTAAACTTGCCTTTTCTGTCACTTTGCTGTCCTTCTTTATAGTAGAGAACTGACTAGGATATCCATGCAGGTAATTTACACCCATTGTTTAAAGGCTGCGTCATTCAAACACATCAGTATTGCGTCCACCCAGTGTAATGTATTTTGTAGCACAATGTTTTGGGTAAAGTTTTTCTGTGTGATTTGATCCCATGTGACCAAATCTGTTCCATTTGTCCATCTCTATCCTATATTGGTCTTCTTGAGTATGGACATTCTTTATTTTTTGCCTTCACAGCTTAATTTTTCCGCTTCCCTTTCACAGTGCTACATTCCATTTTTTGTGCTAGTGGCTTGCCTTGGTGGGACTGAATGTGTCTGTTGGTGTATTCAGTTCACATTGTCTGGCTGTATTTAATACAGTTACATTTTCTGTTCCCATAGGAACGTGTCTGTATGCCCAGGCCAGGTCTAGGTCTGTGGATGTCCTCATTGAATCATCAGCTTCTCTCGAATCTAGAGTCTCCTCCCCCAGAAAGGCATTCACGAAGAGTGACACACAGGAGACTTCCTACCTTGTTATCGGTGAAGGAGACGCAAGAAATGTACAAGACTATCTCAAAGACCAATCACAGGACACAGCAAAGGTCACCTCTGCCGGGACAGAGGCAAAATGTTTGAGCTCACCTAGCGAGACCAACCAGAGGAAACCGTATAAACCAGAGACACCATCAAACTGCACAACATTCAATGTAGCACCTTTGACTTCCTTATCTTCCTCTTCTGCCCCATCTACTGTCACTCCTCTTCCTTCGTTTAGTGTGGACCACTGCCACCTTAAGAACTCCTTACAGGACAGTACTCTCTCTAGACTTATTGACGCAGTTTCCTTAAGCACTGAGGGTGACACCTGTGGCTCTATCTCTGGTCTCATTGGTCAGTTTGATATGACTGTTGGCCAGAACCATATTTCATTACATAACGGTAACGTCAACAATGACCATCACATCCATAATGTCCCTTTCCACCCCTTTACTCAAATGTTCAGCACCCCTAACCTGTCCAATGTTAACTCAAACCCACGGAAAGCACTGCAAGATGTCGGCTTCGCTCTCAAAAAGGACACAGCGAAAGGTCCGTTCAGTCCACAAAAGGATAACCTTGTACACCGGGGACATCTTTCACCACATAAGATTTTCCAGACAGATCTACCTGCCCCCCCTTGCTTCACCAGTCCAGAGACCACGGAGCAGGAGGACATCTACACAATCCTGGACGAGGAGGTGTTGTCCCCTTCTTCACTGTACAAGCTGAAGGAACGGACCAGTCGTGTCCAGGCAGACTCTACGAACAACGCCGGCACTGCCCAAGATGTGCGTCAGAGTGCGGGCAAAGGCAGCACCGTGTGTCCGGATGGTATTCAGGTACACTGTGGAGATGTTAGAGCGGAAGAGGAGAACGTGTATGAGGAGGTGCGTGACCCCACGCCGCCATTGCCAGACACGGCGCGGGGGGAGTCGAGAGGGTCCGCGGGCCACAGCGCGCGCAGTAATTGTTTACCATTTTGCCACAATTCAGCAGGATGTCGTTTGACGGAGGTGGAGATCAGTGTTGATGAGGATCCATTAGAGATGATGATTACCTCTCCTCAGCATATGGCGACGCGGAGAGGACGCTGCAGCCCAAATACACAGCAGGCCATTTATGAAAACACTCCCAGCCCTGCGCAGCAAAAGCAACCGTCTGTAAACTCATTCCCTGGGTGTCAGCGCTCGTCACATGCATCCCGCGGCCACTTCTCTCAGTTCCCATCTAGAGCACAGAATCGTCCTTCCTGTCAACCCTCACAACAGCCTTCTCCTCTCCACAGACCCCTTACCTCTCGAACCGCCAACCCTGGCGCTCTCTGTCAAATCAGCCGGCCCGTTTCTCCGAGCGCACCTGGAGACGGCAGTGCACTTGAGCGCTCGTACATCCAGCAAAGGAGCTCACAAAGTGGCTCTTACCAGAGTGTGGTGGGGGACAGGTCGGGGAGGGAGGCGGCTGAATGGTATCAGAACGGCTTCCCCCACATCCTGACTGGTGTGCCTGGGAGTCTGTCCAGAGACCGAGACTTGTGTTCCACCATCTGTAGAGTTGAAGTGGCCTCCATCCATCCGAGCGATAACCGGCTCACGCCATCACCGGGATCTTCGGCGTCTCACTGCGCCCACTCACACAACCCAGCACAGCAACGCAGCCACACTGGCATCGGGCACCAACCTCAGTGTACCAGCAGCATTCCATTCCAGGCGCGTTTAAGGCCGTCGCCAGCTCTCCGTGTCCCTAAAGGCCCCAAAGGCTCCAGCCCCTGCAAGTCCAAGTCCTTGGGAGACCTGACGTCGGAGGACATATCGTGCAACTTCCAGAGCAAATATCACATCATCAGCCGCAGCTTCATCACTCCCCACTCGAAGGACCGCCGGCGGGTAGGGGGGACCTTGGGCGAGGCAATGCGCCCGCCGCCGCGCTCCGTCGACCCGCTCACGGTGCAGCTGCGCAGGCTGGTGAGCCTGGACGACGGGGACGACGGAGACCGAGACGAGCCCCGGCCAAGTCCCCAGCCGGCGGGGCCATCGAACCGGCCCCCTCAGCCTCTCGACGCAGCTCCCACCTCACCCGGAGATGTGGCCGACTCTCCTCCTCCCCTCCTCACCCGCCGCCTGTCCTCCCGGAGCCAGAGCCGCGTGCGCCACATCAACAGCCGGGCCCGAGAGAGGCAGCAGGAGGCTCTGAAGCCTCGGCAAGCGGCGGCATTGAACGGCACTGCCAACGTGGACGGGGTGGTGATGAGGAATAAACCAGCCTCGCAGATCCTGCCAGCTAACCGCCACTCTACTGGTTCTTACATAGCAGGTTACTTGGGACAGCTGGAGGACAGGGGTCTCCCTGAGGGAGCTTGTACGTTGCTAGGCGACCACTATGGGGATCGCTATTATACGGATGACTCATTTCCACCTGTGGACCCCTGCTCTTCCTCAGAGCCAGAAGTTTACTTTCTGCTCAGACTGTAGCTGTAAACAGCTGGCTATTACTGGTAAACAAACAAACGATTATACAGCGATTCTTTAGGAAGTGCAATTACACCACAAGCCAGACAAACACAGATATAGATAGCTATCTGAAATAATTGTTTGCCCCCCAGTTTCCCTTTCGATTGTTGGATCATCAAATATATAATTTGTAGGGTATCTCATACATGTTATGGTTGAATCTGAACGCATGTACATCTCACCGCATTATTTAATGGTGTGTGTGTATTTTAATCCCATTTCCTGTTCTGGCAGTGTGTTGTCTATGTTCTGCTCAGTGTGTACAAGCACTTTGAAAGTTGTTTCCCCTAAATCCAACTGATATGAATTTAGTAATTATTGTTCTGTTGTCGCTGTGAAGTACGGATATGTCTAAAATTACAATGAAGCAAAAAAGAGAACTTGTGTTTATAGCAGACATTTCGGAGTCTTTGCATCTTTTTGAATGTGTAGTATACATAGAAAAAAGCCTCTTCTAAAGAATAGGATCGATAAAGGTCTTTAAGTCTTCCTTGTCTTATAAGTGGTTTTTTATTTGTGTTGTGTAAAAACACTGAACATTCATTTTAGGGCAGCTTTCAGTTGAGAGCAAATCTGTATATGTATGTGTTTGCATGTTAATTGTGGACATTTCCAGCATGACTATGCACCAATCTATACATTAGATGTTGGAGGGCCCTACTACCTTTGCACAGAATAAATAGTTTTGTGGATGCAATTAAGGACATAGGCCTGCTTGTATTGGGTGCAATACAGTACATAGACTCGCTTGCTTGGAATTGCTCTCCACTTTCATTTATAGAATTTTAAACGCTGTTGCATATTTTAAACTTTTAAAGTTTAAATGCTTTTATTTTTATAATTACTTTGATACAGACTGCACATATGATGTCTCATTGGGACTGGTTATTTTATTTTGTATAACATCATGGAAGAAGGTGCTCAAATAGAATGTAAACTGCAGACAGGTGAGGAAGTTTGGGAATTTGGATAGGACAAAGCTGCAGGTTTTTTTTATCTTTTCAGTGTTGATCCCATTCTCTTTTCCTTATATTTGCTTAACGGAAGACTGAGTAATTTCCTACCAATGCAATAAAATTACAGTATTTGATTTAAATAAACTTGTTTATTTCTTGTTTTGTCTATAGAGGCTAATTGTTAACTTAATAAAAGTAATTAAACAAATAAACATATTTGCTTTTCTATTCTGGAAAAGTACAGGTTACAGACAAATAAAAACTCGTTCTTGTAAATGTATGACTTGAACAGAATGAAATTTACGTTGCTTATCAATACAAAGCCTCAATATTGTCATAACACACTCCATAATGTTCCCTCATGGTGCAGTGTTGTCAGTGGCCTAATTCAGTTGTTCCAATTTTTTTTTGTGCTAAGACCCACCTAGAGTAAGTAAGTAAAATGTATTTATATAGCACATTTCACAGATAAAAATCACAAAGTGCTTCTCAACTATAGGGGAATACACAGCAATAGAGAGGACTAATCTATTTAGAAACCCACCAAACACCAAGTACCGGTAATGTAATTTTCAAAAACCTATCAATTTTAGCTAATGCTATACCTGTGTGTGCGCCAATAGTTTTGAGCAGAGCACTCCAGAGTCTATGGTGCACATGCGGCTAAATAGGATTTCATCCAATCTGGAACAACCTTACAACCAATAAGTGGAACAGCACCATAGTAAAACACTATGGTGCTGCATTCAATGGCTGCTTGAAACTGTCGCGACCCACTCACTCCCACTTAGTGACACATCTGTGGGTCCTGACCCACAGTTTGAAATCGCTGGCTTAATAACAATGTTATTACTCAATAAACAGACTAGTTATTATTCCACTCTTGAACTTTACATTAAGCATGTGTGCCATGCAACTTAAATATCACTACTAGTTACAAGTAATAACGATAAACAATAGGTCTAAATGTATGAGCACCACCTAAATTGATGATTATATTTTATAGGTTCTTTCTGTCACTGAAAATATATAGCATACATTTGATTTTCTTCTTTATGGTAATTAAGCTTTTCTCCAAATTACTACTACATAACACTAAATAGTAATAGACAGCAAGTAAAGAAGAAAAAAAACAATTTCTTAACTAAATTTTTCTTTTACATCTAAAAATTGTGAGTGGATCTTTATTGTTTCGCTGGATGAAAATAAATAATTGTTTTATTAACATTTATTTTATTGTGTGAATATTTGGTGTTCCCTGTATATTTCATTGTTTTAATATTAGATTGTCTGTCTTTATATTTGACAGAACTATAGTGTCATTATTGATTTGCCTTATAAAGACACTAGAGGGTAGTATAGCCTAAGTGGTTCAGGTAGGTCCAGGTAAGTGCAACTGCCCATGGTAAATTATCTTGTCTGATTCAGATTTCTAGATTTATTTTTAAGATGTTGAGAACACTAAAAAGGAAATTATATAATTATCTAAACAAAACAAGCACAACCAATAAAATGTACATTAAACATAACAACTCAATAACCAACACAAATATACTTCACGTCTGACAGGCAGGAAGAAGTAAGATATTTGACTTGTCCTGTTCCCTTTCCATACCCACACTAAGAACCTAATAGTATTTATAATAGGCTAGTCCATCTATTCACTTGTCCACTACCTATCAACCACATCAACCTCTATAGGCCTACGCCTTCAGCATATCCCAACATTCATATAGCAAAAACAATACAAAACGTCATCCTCAGTGATTGACAACTTTTTTTATAGGGCCTACATGGTTCGACATTCTTAATTTGCTTAAGTTCTATAAACCATGCACATAGGGCAGGACTATTCAATTACAAATTAATGTGGGCCAGGGTTTAACAAGAAAAACTGTAGTTGGGCCACATATTATTGGCAATTATTAACGGGAGCGTCTACAAGAGCATCCACCCTGCAGCTTGGTTAATGTTCAATGTGTCAAGTCAATGGCAAAGGTTTTCTATAGAATTATATAGGATTCCATTAATTCTAAAGCTGTGTCTCAAATCGCATACTTCACGAACTACACTTCGACTAAGTGCACTATGCGCACTATGTACTCACCTGCGTAGTGCGTAATTTTGGAGAGGGTAGTATTCTCAAATCGAACACTCAAGTTGTGCACTTACCGGACATGACGAACGAAACATTGGATTCTCACCCGCTAAAAAAATATCTGCAGGCTTATTTTTAGCTCACTTCTTCAAAACAAACGCAATCATTTATTGGATGGGATTTTGAAATTACTTAGTAGAAAGTGCTCCTCCCACTTGCTGATAAAAGGCTACCGGCCGGTACCGTGTGTTGATTTATATTATTTATGGTGTGATATACATCGCTGATATAATGTTGTGCTACATAATTACCCTTATATCACACTTACCTAAACAAGAGTAATCAAAATTTCATTATCTGTACTTGACATAACCTTGTACATTCAGAATCAGAACAGATAAGAATACTATCTACATTATGCTAATGAACTCTTATAACTTAACTTTCTGTAGTCGAAATCCCAAAAGACAGCTTACTGTTCTGTATTAATTACCCACTTAATATAGCCTACAAAACAAACCATACTTTTATTGAATCTTAATTCAAATGTACAGTATGCCCTGTTTATTTCTCTAGCCTCCAAACCCCATTTGTATTTCCAGCTAAATGTCCTGCAGGTGCCTCGTATCACAGTCCATAAGACCAGCAGGAAAGGTCCGTGCTCTCAGCTCCCAGGTCATTCATGTGGCCCACAAGGGAATTGCAACCTTGACCACTATACATTCATTAAATATTCTGTAGAACCATTATACGAATCAAGTCAATATATTACTGTAAATTAGTTATTAATGGTTCTACAGCCAAGACATCATGACATAGCCTGTTTGTAAATGTAATGTAGTAGTCCAGACCTAATAATCAACGCCATGTAATTTGTCTGAGTGACGTGTGCACAAAACTCCTGTTAGTGATGATAATGATTGGCTATGGTACTAGTCACATTTGAACCCGTACCGGTAGAAATACCTGGAATTTGGTGTCCAACTTTAATTGCTTTTGTTTGTGTTTTTGTATTTACTTTGTCTAACAAATATAATTTCAGTTATAGAACACCGCATTGCAAACTAGAAGCATATGGGTGTGACTGATATTTTGTTGTGCAAAAGCCAATATGCCAGAGAGAATGAATGTATAGTGGTCAAGGTTGCAAGTCCCTTGTGGGCCACATGGGGGCAGTTGGTAGGCATTTGGCCCGTGGGCCACCAATTGAATAGGCCTGACATAGGGCGTACTTAAGATTACACTTTTTTTTTTAGGCCAACATTATTACGTTATATCTTATCGCCTATCTCTGTCTAAGAAAATGTTTTGTATGTTGCGAGGAACTAAACTGTGTACAATATTTGTCATAAATTCCACCAAATACATTCTTCAAAGCATTAAAATCCACATGTTAGTCTATTTCTATTTTCTTCCCTTGCCCTATACTACTATTTGCTGCTGTTGTATGATCTGTTGTGCCACAGCTGCACCCAAATGACAATAAACTGTACAAAGATAAATTATAGACTAGATTTTATTTTTGGACTCTGTTATATGTATAACTGTGTTCTATGTGTAACTGTATGTCTGTATATCCTGCACATTTGCGCTTTGTCTTGACCAGGTCGCCATTGTAAATGAGAATTTGTTCTCAATTTGCCTACCTGGTTAAATAAAGGTTAAATAAAATAAAAATAAAATAAATGGTGATCGGTAGCCAGCTCTGCCCCTCTCTTCACCCGAGTGTCCAAAACATGCGGCCTCAGATCAGATGATATGATCACAAA
>JAODTR010064652.1:0-13824 GCA_025399935.1 Amblyopsis rosae
GTCCCTTGCTGAAGCTGCTGCCCCCGCGACCCGACTCCGGATAAGCGGATGAAGATGGATGGATGGATGGATGGACCAAATTGTGTTTGTGAAACCGTTTGTATACAGAAGATGTAGTTACTAGTTATGATTGCTAATTCTAAAGCACTGTTTAGAATATACAAAGAGACCATAGGCCAAACACCCTGAAGGTGGTTAGATGCCTTTGCAAGAGAAGAAACTTAAAGAGCCAGCCACTGGCTGGACATGGCTGTGGCGTGACATGACACAGGGTTTGTTTCCAAATACACGTTAAAGAAATTGTTGACCTTGTGGGAGTATCTCACAGTACTATTTCATTGGCACTGCCTCTGCCAAATAGTTTCTTTAAAAACATTGTCATCGGCCCAGAATTTCAGTCAATATGTAGTCTTGAACCATAAACATAAAAAATGTGTTAATATAGATTCAGAAATCATACAATTATTTCTAATGCTTTGTTTGACATGAAAATGGATGCCTTGTTAGTATGTTTATCATGACTTAACAAATGTGCAGGTGCATCACTTTTCAGCTTTGAAATGCTGCAATTCTTACTGCTGTTTCCTACAAGTTCTTTAAAGGAGCTGCTCTAGGCAACCCCTGCTGTTTTACATGTTATGCAAGGGCATCTTTGAGATTTGCATTGAGATTTGAATGAGGACTTCGCTTGAGGTCACAACACAAGTTAGCTCGTTGAGTTTTCTGCGAGTTCCTGTCCAAGCAGACGGGTTTGTGCGTTGCTTTACAGGTATTTAGACCACAGTTTTTCAAAGGAATACGTTTAAGGAGGACATGGTGGTCTGGCATATTGCAAGTGGCTACCCATTGAGAGAGTGGGGAGAGAGAAGCCCCCCCCCCCCTTTGCCTCTCAAGAATGGGAGAGTGATGTGGAGACTTGGCCCAGGAAAAATGCTTTTTTCTTTTCTTGCTCTGTTAGTTGAAAAGTACAATGTTGAGCTCTAGTGTAGTCTGAGTGTAACTAGTCAGCAGTCCAGCTAGAGGGGGGAAGAGAGAGAGAAGCAATGGACGTAGCCTAGAATTGTGTTGGCTGTGGGGACCTGGCTATGTGACGACACCGGGGGTGTAGCTATGCCCCTTAAACAAAGAGGGTTGTGTTTGAGAGGCTCTATGTGCTGCTGGACAACATTTCCACTACACAACAAACACGCTCCCCATTACTGTGCCCCTGGTCTGATGTCTTACCCCGTCAGACAGGCGTGCACACACTTTAACCATATGTTTTGGGACTGTGTGGTGGTTTGTATTTGCATCTCCCAGGGTGGCATATTTGCCCTCCCTCGTGGGATTATACGGAACAGGGTTTGGAATAAATAGTTGATTTGGTTTGATTTGGTTTGGTGAGGACATATTCTGCTGGTGGATTGCTCATTGTTGGCTCTTTCAAATTCTAAAAGAAATCTTGTATTGGCGAGCCTCCTTGACATGTAAATGGACTCGATTACTGGTGCATGTTATATTACCTGCAGTGCCTGCTTTTCCGCTTGCTGCTTTTTACTACTTTTACACACGGCGTCTGTTTTTGTAGTAAGAGCCAAGCTGAGCATTGTAACATCATAGCCCAACTGTCACTGTGTTTGCTAACTGCGTTGCTGAACACCAGTCGCTGGGTGTGAAGTGTGAAATGTCTTACTACTAGTACTAAAAAAACACATCAGGTCTTTTGACCAGGTCTATTGTTTGAGATTTCTGGAACACACGGGTGTTTCTGTGGCAACCAGGAAGTAAGTAAGTAAGTAAGTAAGTGAGTGCGTGCGTGCGTGCGTGCGTGCATGCATGCATGCGTGCATGCATGCGTGTGTGTGTGTTCACTTTTAGTCTGCTCCACTAGTCTGGAACTGATGTAGTCCATGGTGGAAAACATACCCTACATGAACACTTTGGAGACGCCTCCCAGATTATTTTCCTTTTGGTCACTATTTGGATCCGGATTAGATCAATGTTACCTATTACAGAGCTGCTGGTCCTAAATTGTATTTTCTCAACAGAACTGGCATTTTTCAGAAATGCATGTAATATATAATGAAGATTTAACTAGAAAAACATCCATTATTTTCTTCAAACAACCTTGTGAGGAAGCACATTACTGCTTTGTTTGTTGTTTTTGGGGTCCCTAATATAATTTCACTTCTTAATGTGTGCGCTTGACTTTAATTTGACAAGTCACTCTTCAGTTTGTGTGTTAAGGGTGGTCAGAAATTAAACAAATCACCTGCCATCATGCTGTTCTAGTCTCTAACCTGCGCGTTTCACCTCCATCCCCTGATTGGTCCACAGCCTCGCCTCCAGTCCACAACAGTGCTAGCAGACGCCGTGCCCCATCCTCCGTGACTCCCCTCTCGTGGGAGAAACGCAACGCCGCCGCGATGTCGAGCATCACCATCGACCCCGAGCTCAAGCCCGGGGAGTTCGTCATCAAGAGCCTGTTTGCAGACTTTGCGGTGATGGCGGAGAAGAAGATTGAGGTGGTGATGGCTGAACCACTGGTGAGTAGTCCCTTATTGTCTCCTAAAGCCAGGAGTTTGGTTGTATCACAGAGCACATCTCACTGTGTAGCGAGACGTGGATGGGCTAATCTCACATCATCAGCACAGTTTCCATTTGCAAGTACGTTAATTTTGTCTGAAAGGCGGACTAAGTAGTGTATGACCACTGGGTTGCATTTTGCGTCATGTGTATCAGGCGTATTCATTGTTGTTGTAACAAGCGTGTCTGCAGCAGTGAATAATGGATGCAGAAGAGGTATTTTGAATGGTATACTGTAGGCTGGTGTGTTTGAGAGGTAGGTGGGTTGTGTTCCATTCTGTCCTGTATCTTAAATAATATACGATATGAGAGACAAATGTATATTGGCACAACTATTTCTTTCTAGATTGTATTATGGCAATGAATATTCCATTGCACTTGTTTTACCCTGCTAGAATATGATTTCTGTTATGAGTTCTGTTACCTATTTATGGTGTTTGTCATTCAATAACACCAGAATTCAGACATTATGCCACATAGCACAGGGTGACTTGAGACGTGTGAGGCATCCAAACTGCTTGGTAGTTTTACAAAGTAATGGAAAATGTAGTTTGATGTTGCCATGTGTTCTATCTGGATTTGCTAGGAGCTATAATTAGATTTAGAACATAGCTGTATTTTATGGTAAACGCTTTACCTTTGTGTGTTTCTGAAATCTGTCATTGTGTGTGTGTGCGTGTGTGTGTTTTTGGTGTGGTGTGTTAATGCATATTTTCATAAAGCAGGCATATTTTGCTGATTCCCTTTTTTATATAGGCCTACTACTTTATAAGAGTAAACAATTATTTAGAGTACATTTTGAACAGATTAAATAATGTGTTTAATTTGTGATTAATCATGTATAATATTAATCAATTGACAGCCCTAGTGTGTGTGGTCAGGTCTGTGTGTATGTGTGCATGTTTGTATTTAAGCAATAACATACACACCAAGCTATATGCCAATGATTAATAAATCATGTATTTGTTAGCACTAATGCTGCAATGAGCCTGAATGAATAACAAATTAAATATGGCTGCTGTGAATAGTTTTTAACAGCATTCAGTTCTGTCACTTGCCAAAAGCTTATAACAAAACTGAAAAAGCTGCTGATGGGCTAACAAACAACTGCTGTAAGCATCCACACACTGCAGTATGTCACGATATTACGGCAGCAATGCAGCTTTTGTTGCAGTCCAGTGTCTAGGTATGCCAGGGGTTTTGAAGGAGAGAGTATTCTCAATACATGTCTCTTTTCTGGGTATCTTCTCATGACTTTAGCTTACCTATAAACCTCAGGCACCCCAGCTGAGACTCTTACCCTTTAATTTCTTCTGGCCGGGCTCCAGTGTTTGTCTAATGGTGAGGTGCTACATAAAGTCAGCTAGCTGGCTGTTGACACAGGGGCGGTGTGCTTAGTAATGACTTTAAGCATGGTTGCAGGCCTACCGTGCTGTCATTAAACTACTGCACCATTTACAGTGGACGTACTGTTCCACCTTGCCCAGTGAGGGCTTCTGTTAGCACTGGTATCAGCCTCCTGTTATTAATTGAATCTGTCCTCTCTCTGGCCTGTAACACACTCTGACTTTCTCTGACCTCTGTGTGTCTCATTCTGTGTCATCTGTCCAACACACAGGAGAAGCCCCTGTCCCGATCTCTCCAGAGAGGTGAAGATGCACAATTTGATCAGGTGAGTCAGAATGAATGAAGACCCTTTTACTGCATCTGGATCAACGGGCCTCATAAAGAAAAGAAAAAAAATAAACCATAATTCCGACCATACTGTACCATCGAGTGCTATAAAATAAATCGCTGAATTAATTTGAGTTTGTTCTCGGGGACAATTCTTCTTCATGTCCCAATCCTGGCAATATTGTTATCTTTGATCAGAAGGTGGAAGTGTTCATTCAGTTGGCAACGCAGTGTTACGTGTCTATGATCTTATGGGCAAGCCTGAATTGTGTGGCCATTGGACATTTCAGAGACACTTGTCATACAACCCTGTTTGGTATGTATTGTGTCAGTGTAACTCCTATCACTATAGGCCAAATGTACTGAATGCAACTTGAGTGCTAAAGTCTATGAAGGGATGGTCCTGTATCTATGCGCGTGCTTGCGTTGTCACTTTGTGGGCGTGACACTGCTCCGTGCCCACCCCTGTAAACCGCATGCACGTGCGACAGTCGAAGCCCCCCAGCACCGGCAAATCAATCTCCCACTCGGAGGCCTGTCTGTTCCTCATCTGTGGCTGGTGCAGAACTCAACAATAGGCCTGCCCGCTGCGGAGTGCTTTGTTCAGCACAACACAAAGCCAATGAGGATACGGCAACTATAGATCCAGCTGCCTCCATTGTGAGCGAGTGAGTGAGTGAACGAGAGAGAGAAAGAGAGAGTGGTCAGAAGAGAGAGAGAGTGTAATCGCTGTGTCATCCTCAGCAGTAAATCAGTGTTGGCTGCTGGAGTGTGTCTGCCTGGCACTGCGAGGGCAGAGGGAGCAGTTATATAACCGGCCCTGCCCAGCATCCATCATCCAGTGCCCACAGCACATTGCACTGGAACTTAAAGTGCTCACGCACGCGCGTCTTGCGTAGCGTTTAGTTTGTGCACATCGCCACATGATCAACACAAGCATTCCCGTTTGCGTCATTTGTTTTGTTTTCCGTCTTTGCAGCAGGATGTATTTACGTACCTTATTGTTACGAGCCCCGGTACTGAAGCTGTGACTCTGCACTGTGCGCAGCGCACCCAATGCACCGTACATCATGCTCTAACAAGCGTGCTACTGAGCTTTTTAATGCAGTACAATGTTTGCTGATTTCTAATCTGACGTCACTGTCATTGATGTGATCAAAGTGCTGATTAAGCGTTCTGGCGGAGGCCTGTGCCGTGCCGTGGCCCAGCTCTATGGGGACAGTGGGCCCATGCTGCACTCCACATGCCACCCAACACCGCGCTCCTACTCCTGATCGATGGCGCCGGCATGCCGCTTACATGCCGAGGTCACCTCTGATCAGCGCTCCCCAGTGTACTGTAATACACCTGTGTTCCTGAGAAACAAACGCTCTCTTCTATAAAACTACTGCTATTCATTCAACATATTCTGATGTGTTTTTGCTTTTGAATGCAAGTGTATTGTACATGTTCACTGATATTCCCCTTCCCCCTTCACCCATACACCCTTGGTGTAGAGGGGAGAAGAGTGCGATTATTAGACACGCGTTTGTGTGTAAAGGCCCAAAGCTACGTCGTAACATACGGATAGGGCATAACCTCCGCGTCAGCCTACGGCTTAGGATATGGCGCAGCAGTCTTGTGGATGCATGCCTTAAAATGCTAGAGTGGTGTTTTGGAATTAGACATGTTTATAACAATGCCATAGCCTACATGCACAGACTATCTCCCTTTGACATTCCTGGTATAATAATTATTAGATTCGCTGGAAGGAAATGTTTTTATGTCTTTTGTCTATCGTTTCTGATCATAAATGTTGCTGTAACTAATACCGGGTTCAGACTGCGTGACTGATCAGCAACAGGGGGTCACACACTACAAGATGTCGAAATATCCAGTCGGGCCTTGCGACGCCTCGCCAACATGTTGCCTACACTCTCGGCTCGCGTTGTAAGCAGTTCACACTACACGATCGCCGCTCACGGGAGCGAGCTGAGATTTCCCTCCGAGTTAAGGCTTTTGCCTACGAGCTCAAAAAACTTGTCGGTGAGCTGTAAACTGGGCTAAAATCGTGTAGTGTGAACCCGGCATAAGAGATTCGATTATTGTTCAGGCAGCGAAAAGCGGTCTTTTATAAAAACGATTTTATAAAACAGACAGACCAGCGCATAAGTATAATTTGCTGATCTATAGGCTAGATGTAAGCTTGACGCATGAGCATACATTGGCCTTAAGGGAGGAGGAGAGAGCAAGAGAGGATTGTCTATAGTATTAACCCCCCCCCCCCCTATTTTCCATTACATCCCTATAAATGATTTGTAAATGTGTTAATAGAAGGATGACTGACTGCCTACTGTTTTCCAGTTAATAAGCTCTATGAGCTCGATAGCGGAACACTGTTTGCCCTCCCTGCTGCGCACACTCTTTGACTGGTACCAGCGGCAGAGCTGCACCGAGGATGAGTCTTATGAGTACAGGCCTCGGTCCAGCACCAAGTCCAAGGGGTGAGATACTCCTCTGGGTTCACTTCCTTCTCTGCTGCCTGTCCTCCCTTTCTCCTCTGTTCAACCAAACATCTCCTTGAGTGGTGATTACTGGCAATTGAGTGTGTTTTATTTCTGTCAGTGTGTTTGTAATTCATCTTTCTCCCTTGCCCTACAGAGATGAACAGCACCGGGATAAAGACTACCTATTGGAGCGGAGGGACCTAGCCATAGATTTCATGTTTTGTTTAGTTTCAGTGGAGGTTCTGAAACAGGTGAGTTGATATTTGCATTCATGTGCTGTTGTTCTCTTATGGAACAGAGTAGAGAAAAGCTGTTGTTGTGATCCTTGACCTGCTGGGGCTGTTATAACGGGTGTTGGAGACTAGACAGGCAGTGACATACACACACATTGTCAGGAGTCCATTTTCCGAACTCTGCTCTTAGAAAATGACTCATCTTTTTCTAGCTTCCTCTGGTCAGTTTCTTTGCTGTGAGGGACATTTGTTATTGATGTGAGGTCATGGGGAAAATGAGATGTGAGATGGCATGTGCGATCAGACGATCTTTGATGTAGAGTAGGTACGTAAATCTAAAGTTAAATAGTCATAAAAGGAAGCAAAGTTTCCATGTATGTTTGTAGTGATTTTTCTTTTTTTTTGTACAGTCCAAAAATACATCAGACTTTCTGTTTTACTTTTTGTTTGATTTGCAGATCAACTGTAATTTACATAAGTTGCTGTATGGCCTGGCTATAAAGTCTGTGTCCTCAAGGGTAGAGCACTGAAAAGATACGGGGGCACCACACCAACCCCCGCTGAGTCTCCTTCTGAGGCTATTAGTTGTCTAGCCTCATCACCCCGACCTAAAGCAGCCTGTCCAGATTCAAACCACACACTGAGCCCATGGCCCAGACCAGAGCTGAGTTGTCCTTGGCTCTGCTCCTGTAGGGAGGATAACAAATGGTAGCAGAGAGAAGGAATGAAGGGAGTATCATTGCTTCCAAAGAGACTAATGATTTTACGTTTGCGTCACAGATCCCTCTTCATCCAGTGCCAGATGCTTTAGTACATGAAGTCCTGAACCTGGCATTCAAGCACTTTAAACACAAAGAGGGGTGAGTATTGCCACGCACTTGCTCAGACCATTGGATGATAAAGTACTTCTATATAGTGAGAGTCAAAAGGCCGTTGATCAGCATAGTATGTCCCTTTCACATTCACCTTAGGAAGCCCGTTTATGTTTTATGGTCCTTTGACTCACTGGTTATATAGTCATGGTGTGACTTTATGAGCTGTCCACATTAATGTCACCTTAAGTCGACAGTTACTTCTTGTTGAGCAGCAGAAGTCAACTGCCAGTCAGTTAATCGTTTTTGGTATCAGCCTTTAGACACAAGCGACCATTCTAAAACTGCAGATTTGCATGGAAAGTATTTTCAGTTATGTACAGCTGTACATAAAAGCTGTGTGCATTTTGCCCTGCACTAATTTGGCCCCTAGCAGCCTACTCATTTTGTCCATATTCATTTCCAGGTATTCGGGACCCAACACTGGCAATGTGCATATCATTGCAGACTTGTACGCAGAGGTCATCGGAGTTCTCACGCAGTCCAAGTAACAGTTATCTGTTGTCTGCTATACTGTTTAATCCGGTAGTTGTGAAACGTCTGGCCCAATGACGGCGTGTTCTGAGTCTCTAATTGACGTGCGAGTATATGTGCTTGTGTCCAGATTCCAGGCGGTGAGGAAGAAGTTCATCACAGAGCTGAAGGAGCTGAGACAGAAGGAGCAGAGCCCCTACGTGGTCCAGAGCGTCATCAGCCTTATCATGGGCATGAAGTTCTTCCGGGTCAAGATGTACCCCGTGGAGGACTTTGAGGCCTCCTTTCAGTTCATGCAGGTAACTCTAAGGATGTGATTTGTTTGTTTTGGGTAATAATTAGTACAACAGAATGATTTTTTTTTTACAAACACACTTTTGTTGAAAGACTGCATAGAGCCAGATGAGAAATGATCAGTGTGGGATTACGGTGCTGCAGACTTTTCCAAGAGCCGTGAATGGAGCAGTGCCCTTTTCATTAAGATCTACACGGCAGTTAAAGTTCACTCAATATGCTCATGTCCTAACAAGACCCTGATTTCTCACTGTGTTAACGGCAGCTTGATAATATGCTCCAGTTTGAAAATGTGCTTCGGTTTCGCATTGTGGTTTCTACCTCTAAATATTATTAATGTTAATACCAGGTAGAGAACATGCGTACATTTGAAATGGTGTTTACGGTGGTTTTATTTACGTCATGTTTTGTATGCAAACTCGCTATATTTGGGGGCTACCGGTCAAAAGAAGCACGGATTCCCCTTCGTTCACGTTTTCATCACTGAGTAAAGCTCAGATAATTGTAATAACTTGTACCAGACATACGTGCATGTTCTCCCAGTGCTGAATCCGTTTGTCCACTCAACTCAGGAGTGTGCCCAGTATTTCCTGGAGGTCAAAGATAAGGACATAAAGCATGCCCTGGCAGGCCTCTTTGTTGAAATCCTCATCCCTGTTGCTGCTGTGAGTGTTACCGTAAATGGCTTCCTTCCCTATTTACCGATCAACCTTCTGTTCCCACAATATTCCTTTTTATATGGAGAAGACACTATATGTAAGCCTGCCTTCCCTTCACGTTAACGCTTTATCTTTTAAACAGGCTGTGAAGAATGAAGTCAACGTGCCGTGCCTAAAGAACTTTGTTGAGATGCTGTACCAGACGACCTTTGACTTTAGCTCGAGGAAGAAACACTCTTTGGTAAATGACAGTGTTACGAATTATTTTCCCCTCGCAGTCTACTCCAAATCTTTACCTTAACTCTTAGCTTTATTCCCTAATTGGAGTGGGAATCACCAGGTAAATCAACAGTACATTAGAATTCCAGATTTGTGAACAAATTACATTTTAATGTCAGACATTTTTAAATGGCACAAAATGTCAAACTAAAATCAATACTTGCCATAACGATATTGATACTGTGTCACTAGAGGCGAACGTCAGCATTTCCCTAACTTGCTCCGACGCGGTTGTCCTGCCCAGGCTCTGTATCCTCTGGTGACGTGCCTGCTGTGTGTCAGTCAGAAGCAGTTCTTCCTCAACAACTGGCACATCTTCCTCCAAAACTGCCTCTCCCACCTCAAGGTAATGTGTCCCCAGAGCCACGGCCGGCGTGACCAATGCATTATGAAAACGTGTTATGAAACGTGGAAAGTATGTTCTGCTCTTGTCCACTGTCATAGTAATGTGTGTTGTTAAAGTGTAAAAGGAATCCAGATAGGTAGGTACAGTATGTCTACTGTTTCTACAGTGCATTGTGAATAGTGTGCTCTGTGGTCTCTTTCGAAGATTATGATGTACTTCTTCCCCTCCCACCAACTGTGAGATCTGGATCGTAAAAGCACTTTATTTATCTAAATAAGTGATAGGGCTGGTTCATTGCTGTGATAAACCAGTGAGGAATTTAACATTTGTTTTAATACGGAATACTGATTAATGAGCTACGGTGAATGTGTCAAGCAGCTGTTTATTACTGGCAAGTGTAAAAGTTGAAATGGATTTTGAGCCTTGTAGTCCTGTACGTTGTGCTCTTTTGACCCAGATCTGCTTACTCTTGTAAACCAATCACAAACGAATCAAGCCAATCCTCCAGTTGTCATGGAGCTGGTTCAGCCCATGACGCTACAGCACTGTGTGGCTGATTGACTGACACTGCTTGGCACTGAGATTGTGGAGATGGAGTGTGTTAAATCATGTGGTGGCCATGCTCTTTAATTCCCTTGGCTTCCTTCCGATTTTGATTTCCCATGGTGTTCAATGACCCCATCGGATCTGTGATCTCGGAAGCCGATCTGTCTGTGGTGTTCACGCTGAACATTTGGCCTGATTTAGAGTTTCGTTTACTCCGAAATGTAATGAGATCCTGAGAGGGGATGATGCCACGGCTCTAGTTAATATGATGACTCCCGTTTAGTCCATAGTTACAAATGTAGGTATTTTGGGCTCTCTTCTTAACCCAATGCCTGCTCTACTCCAAACAGGTTAACGTAAAACCCATTGCATGGGGCATAATTCTGGGATCGAACAGACGGCTCATTCGATATGTGCTACAGATCATTGTGCATGCAGACCCTCCTTGCTGTTTTCCTCATCACGTCTGTGCACCCTGCCCTTTCCAGCACTCTCTTCTATGTGCTGTCTGCTTTCAGTGTCTAATCCACCGACCACAGCACACCTTTTTTATTTAATTTCCCTTTTGCAATACTCATGTTTTGTCTTGCGACACTTTACACTTTGACGTTTGGCACACGTGTTCTTTTGTGTTTTATCTGTTTTTACTCTAACCTGCATGTTTCCCTCCCAAACCCCTACACACTGGTGGTGTCTTTTCTCACATTCGCTTGCTCCAGATGCCGTCTAACAACAGCATCCGAAAGCAGATTGAAACACTGCAGGCGAGTGTGTCTGGTGTCGAGGACCTCCCCACCTTCAAAGGTCACATACCAGGAAGTAGCGGCGATATCGCCCTGCCCCTCTCACCTAATTGGGCCGTTTTTAAGAGGCGCAGTTTAAAGTGAGAAGAGGAACGTACATGTACATTAGTCCAAAATTGCTTCCAGACACAGTATTTGCCTTGCTTTACTTACTTTACAGAGTTGGAATTTGGTGCTTTTGTAATCTGTTCTGGCAGCTGCATGTTTGTTGTTCTGTTGGCGTTAGGAGGTCGTGCCACGTGTTATCTAGTTTCCTTAATGTGGTCTTGCATCTTTGCAGTCACATCCATTGCTGTTGGGAGGGAAGGTCACAGTATTAGCCTTGAAAGAATCCTTTGAATAATCAGCTTACTGTTTACATTGGAATGGCCATTGTTTATTGGTAATACATTGGCTTTCTGTTTGTTTGGCTGCTGTGAAGTGTCAGAACTTGGGTGCTAATGTACAGTGGCCGGTGGGACATGGTGTCCATCCAAATGCCAGTGTGCTATAGTAACTGTTCCACTCAAATTAATGTGACGATCCCTGTAGGATAATGTTCTTTTTGTGGGCATCCCTCTGGTTGGAGAGCAAGGTCAGCTACAGGCCAGCCCCTTAAAGCTCAGCGGGATTCAGTCTTGCACAACTTGCAGAGTGGCCGCTTGCCAACATGCTGACCCGAGCCTGGGTTCTTTTGTTTAAGGGCTGGTCCCCCCCGACTGAATACGGGCTGCTCATTACTCATTCAAGTATTACCATGGCTCGGAATTATTGAGCAAACATTTCGCCGAACTTGACATGTTTGCTCAATAAGTTGTAGAGCCTTGGTAGAGTTCCAAGAGCACACGATGTGAACTTTTGCACATTACTAAAGTGCCTAAGGTGAAAACAAATATGAACATCTGTTTACACACTCGTGTTTTAAAGTGACTTTAAGTGACTGTCTTCAAATCAGAAGAGCACCCCGTAGTATTCCTGATGTTCTTTCTCTGACCCACAGAACAAAGATCCCAAAATGTCCCGTGTGGCCCTGGAGTCTCTTTACAGACTGCTGTGGGTTTACATCATCAGGATAAAGTGTGAGAGCAACACTGTCACGCAAAGGTAAGCTTCCAGTTGGACCTCAAGTTTATATATGATTAGGATGCCCTGTTATTGAGCGTTAAACATGCCTCTACTCTCGTCTTCTGTTAGTCGGCTACTCAGCATCGTTTCAGCACTTTTCCCCAAAGGGTCTCGCAGTGTGGTGCCCCGGGACACACCGCTCAACATCTTCGTCAAGATCATCCAGTTCATAGCTCAGGTAGGGCTCACTTCTCAATGCATCTGCCCGTGTAATGTTGAAGCTGCTTTTTAAGGTCCCAATATCAGCCCACTTTCCAACTATCCTTTTTAGAGAGCTGTTTCTTCCCTTCTGGGTGAACAATCTGTTTTTAGCTTTTGTGAACACACTCCAACTTAATTGGCTATCTAGCTGGCTATGGGAAGATGTGTCAGAAATGGCTTGAAATTATGTTAAACCTAGGACCAAATATTATTTATTTATGCTCTAATTATTTCATAGTGTAGTTTGGCTAAACCAGGTGTTAAGACAGAATTCCAGATATTAAATTGACTTGACTGGAAAACGGTAATTTAAGAGACCTTCAGGGTAAAGTTGGGTCATACGGTTTGTGTGACTGGTCTGTTCCTCCCACAGGAAAGACTAGACTTTGCTATGAAGGAGATCATCTACGACCTCCTGTGTGTGGGCAAGTCTCACAAAACCTTCACCATCAATCCAGAGGTGATCGCTCTACCCCCCCCCCATAACTGGCTTCCTCCTTGTCGTCTCTGCTCCTCCTTGTACTGATTCCCTCCCTCCCTCCCCAGAGGATGAACATCGGCCTGCGTGCCTTCCTGGTGATCGCTGACAGCCTACAGCAGAAGGACGGCGAACCTCCCATGCCCACCACAGGGGTGGTCATGCCCTCTGGCAACACCCTACGTGTCAAAAAGATCTTCCTCAACACCACCCTGACCGACGAAGAGGCCAAGGTCATAGGTAGGGCCTTCCCCCCCCTCCGACGGGGAACACACACACCGGGGAGTTTTTTTGCTTCACCGCTGCTTCATTCGTTTCAAGTTTCTCCGTGTATTTCCCAGGCATGTCTTTATACTACCCGCAAGTGAGGAAAGCTCTGGACAACATCCTGCGGCACCTGGACAAGGAGGTGGGCCGCTCCATGAGCATGACCAACGTGCAGATGTCTAATAAAGAGCCTGAGGACATGATCACGTAAGAAGCTCCACTGCCTGGCTGTAGAACTGTCGTGCTGCCTGTTAACTTGGTGTGTGTGTGTGTGTGTGTGTGTGCATATAGAGCTCTTATGCACCTGACTACAGTGAGGGCAGCTAGTCGTGTTGGAGAGCAGGTAAGGGTAGTGGCTCATGTGCGGTGTGCTTGTCCCCAGAGGCGAAAGGAAGCCTAAAATCGATCTGTTCCGCAC
The DNA here is from genome assembly GCA_025399935.1 of Amblyopsis rosae. NCBI lineage: Eukaryota > Metazoa > Chordata > Actinopteri > Percopsiformes > Amblyopsidae > Amblyopsis > Amblyopsis rosae. The sequence continues at coordinate 13,700 of JAODTR010064652.1, forward strand.
CTGCGTGGCGGCCATTCCCAGGCTGATCCCGGACGGCATGAGCAGACAAGACCTCATAGAGCTGCTGGCCAAGTACGCTCCTCCCCCACTGTGACGTGGCCCAGCTTCCTCGGCGGCGTGTGTTC
>JAODTR010064663.1:620-16438 GCA_025399935.1 Amblyopsis rosae
CCCCCCCCCCCCCCCCCCCCCCCAAAAAAAAAGAAAGATAGATAGAAAGATAGAAATAACATTAAAAATGTTATTTCACTCACACACACACACACACACATTGAAAATGTTATTTTTTACTAAAGATGACTGTATATAAATACACGGTATAAAGACAGGTTTGACAGCAGAATGTGTTTTTTAAAGTAAGGAAAACGCACACAGTATATGTAATACTGTATGTGGTGTAGTACCACTGTGTGAACGGCCCTCAACAGGGTCTTGGACTGGTCAGGTCAATGTGAGGAACAGGAAGTGGAAAGGGAGGCTAAATTAAACCACTTCCCATTTGCATTTAAATGTGTTTGACCTCCCTAACAGAGATTTGTACATAATTACTAATGCTGTTTGTTTCACCTTTCTTTTAATTGCCAGGTAAACCATGCATAAGAAAGAGGACACATTTTAATTGGGACTGTCGTTTAAAGCGAGGCCAATTACAGAAGACCAGGCCAACTAAAAATACATTACACTATACACACCTTACATATGTGCAACAGCAAACACTTACATATAAGGTACACACATGCACACACACACACACACAGAGCTACAGTACATGTGTATGGAAACCTTAGAAGAGGAATCATCTTATATTTGGGTTAGACGTGGATTTGAATTTTAACCAAATTATAATCACTTTCATACAGAGTACGTTATCACACACACATACTGGAACGTAGCAAGCTGTTGTGCATGTACTATAATTACCTGGGGTGTGTGTTTGTACTACCACAATCAAAGCAGTAGAGATAGTCCATCTTCCCATTTCCTCTAAATAGAATCTGTTGATTTATGTTATGAAGGATTTTTGAAAACTCAGGGAACGAGGCCTGATATGGCTTTGAAGACAGAACCCACACACGCACACACACACACACACACACAAATGCTGTTACTCACAAACACACCACAGGCTCAGATCACTCATTACTTATCTGGACATGCGGTGACTCCTTGGCCTTTTGGTGTAAAGCTTTCATTTAGTTTGGACAATTGGTGACACACTCGCTCCACAAAAACACAACCCACACACGTACTCTCATAGATGAGGCAGTCTTTCATAGGGTAGCAGAGGTTGCAGCTATTAACGATAATTATGAGTTTGTGTGTTACTCACACACCAGGGACCACAAACAACACAGCACAAACTCTATCATTTCTTAGTGTTCCAATGCGGTGAAAAAAGCACATACATTTGTCTGGCACTTCCCCAAATTGAATACATTTTCAGTACCGGAGGTTGCCCCTTGCAAAAAAACAGGCTCTTTTGGCTAAGAGTTAATCTCCTAACCAGCCTATCCTTACACACTTTGCATCACAATTCACTTTCCAGTATGCTTGCTCTGCTGCATTCATGCTTGTAGAAACATGTTCTGCCTGAAGTTACTATATATCCTATATATGCAAAATGTATACAGTGTGTACTTTTGTTACTCCACTACATTTACATTTACAGTATGTCTGTTACTCACTGCAAAATGACCATATATACAAAAATAGCCTGAAGAAAAGGCAACAAAAAAACGCCATCACATAGTGAAAATGTTCTTAGGTTATGGCTCACAACAACAACATTAAAACATGACAGGTGTAGATAAACCACATTCACATGACGATGAGATGTGCTCGGTGGGCTGTAGCGGCTATAGGCTAAACTCCAGCTAAAGTAGTGGTTAACAACACTACAATGCCATGGAAGAAGTCTCTGCAGGCGAAAGCAGCAGACCTGCTGGGATTAATGATGCAGAAACACACCCATGGACGTTTATGAAGGAGGTGTGTCATTTTCTTGTGGAGGAGGATTTGTCTTATCGGATAAATGTGTCTTTTGTTTACCCAGGAAAACCAGCGACACATAGCAGCCCAAGCACAGCTGGAGGAGGACGGACATCGTCTTCTTTCCTGAAGTTTTCATGAAATCTGCTTTCCTTCGACACACAACACTTGGTGAGTTCTCACTATACACCTCAAAACCCAACTGAAAGAGGAGAATATACAGTAGATACTGTACACTGAGGGAATTTGGGCAATAAAAGAGAAAAAGAGTGTAGATATTGAAGGAATAATGGATGAATTGAAACAAATTGTGCAACGTTGTAATATGAGCAAATTGTTTCCATCTATTTTGTTTTACTGTCCGTCTTACGGAAAGCCATCTTTGCTATCAAACACACAGTATATATATACACATGTTTATTCAACAAATTAATAACTGCCATTTCCACTATACTATTATTTATTATCCAGGGAGCTGCATAGTTTCAAATCCTTTTATCAAACATTGTGCAGAAATATACACACATAAAAAGCTTTTTACAACTGTGCATTTCTGTTTATTTTCGATCCCGCTCTCAAGAGAGACATTTCATCGAACAACGTATTCACATTTAACCCACACTATTAATGAACATATAGGTGTAGAGAAGAGAGACTTGCCTGAGAGGTGGAGAACATATGTTCTCACATAAACAGAGAGGTGTGGAACATGGGAAATAACCTGAACCGAAGAGGTCTGTCTTCCTACCTCTAACATACAGTATGTGTGCCAGTACACCTGTGCGTACGTCTGGTGACTTACTAATGGACGGCGTCACACACACACACATACATCCACATCCTCGACCAGCATTCTGTCTCTCCATTGGCTGCTGCTAATCACATAGCCTAAACATGGATTGTTACCTTCACATTCACCATTATGGGGCAGTGTGGTGGTCTTAGACATACTGAATCTACTGATGCAGTAAACAGTTTTTCTCAGTTGCTAAAACACTAAAACCCGAACCCGAAAACACTAAAACCTGAACCAAATGCTCAATGGCCTGAACTAATTTATTGGGTCGGTCACTCCTTTGGCAAAAAATAAACAGTTATCACCTAGTTAGACACAATTTTGACATATTCTGCCACTAGCCTATATACAGTAAATACTATCAAATAATATTATGGATGTTATGCTTATACCTCTGGGAATAGCGGGGGTAGCTAGTCTTTAGCACTGTTAATTTGGGGGTCGCAAGCTAAAAAGTTTGAGAACCCCTGATCTACATCACAGGCAATGTTGTCCCTAGCCAGGTACCGTGGAATAAACCCTCTGGTGTGCTGCATGACTCCACACCTATGGCACCACAGGCAAATTCCATGGCCTGTAGGAGACCTTCCCTGGTTTAAGGTTGTTGATATATATCTGTTGTAGGTATATACCTATGACCGACATATATTTCTATCAACCTGCAAGGACCTGTGCACTCTGAATGGTCTCATTGGTCTCATCACATCATTAGCAACTTGTGTGATGCATTTTGAGCCATTGTGTTGAAGCTGTGACATCTGTGTTTAAGTTGTGTTTGACTCCTGACGGCTGTGGTTACCATTATGCATCACAAGTGCATCACACTGCAAAAAGTGTTTTAGTGAGTGAGAATGCGTTTGAAGTTTAGCAAAAAGACTCATGTAGATCTGCAAATTGTGTCTAACTAGGTGAAAACTCTGTGTCTCACAACCCCCACTTTCAGAACCACTGATGTAGATACTGTCAAGACTTTTGGGCTGACCCAGCGCAAAGACATGATGCCAAAGCCTTATGACTCTGGTTGTACATGTACAATGTACTGTACTTTATTTTTTCAGTATGTCAGTGATACATCTACTCAGTTGTGAATATATGTTTATGGACTGCTGCAGTTAACACTGTGTTTTCCATTTTTTGATATTGTGTGTAATGAATGCTTAATACTGTTTTAATTTTGACTGGCTGTGCTATAATCTAGGGAGCCCTGGAGGTGACATAAAGATTTTTTTATTTACTCGTGGCCACAAGATAGTTAACTTGTGGCCACGAGTAAATAATCGGAAAACATTGTTTGAATTTGAGAACAGATAATTCGGTTTTAAAGCAATTGTTCAATTTTGCAAGAAGAGTCAGAGGTTTTGTGAATGTAGTTTGAAAATTTGGTTTTGTGTTTATAAATTGGAGAAAATGGTTGAAGGCTTTAAGAAATGTGTCTTTGAGAAAAACTGTAATTAAATAGGTGGTCCCACAGTGTATGTACTTTGTTTTGGCAAATGTTTAGCCTGTTTAGCTGTTTCCTTATCTTATCCTTTCATATGATCTTCCTTAACTTACAGAAAAAAAACCTCATGTTATAACATGAGGGTTATTCTGTATGGGTTATGTTAGACATTAACCTCACAGCAGCAGCTGCTGTTAGGGATCGTCGACATGAAGACTTTTTTTCAACATCTTGTCGAGGCACCCACTGTCTGGAATCATCTCATTATGACCTCGTGGCGGAGAGGTCGAATGTGGGAAAGCAACAGAACTGATGATGGTGCAGAGAGAGGGAAAGAGAGAGAGGGAGAGAAAGAGAGAGAGAGAGAGAGAGAGGGAAAGAGGGAGAGAGAGAAGGGGAAGGGAGAGAGATAGAGAGAGACAATAAACAAGAGCAGACATCACAGAGGTTGCCAGAGTGACAGCTTGCCCTGCCATGATGGAAATTTAAACCAGAGGTCAAAAGGAATGAAGGGCTAAGAGAGGAGATTGGGGGCCAGGTGGGGGGCCGGGTGGGGGGCCGGGTGTGGGGCCAGCGGTGTCTCCTGTCCCCTTATTCCTTTTCCACGCTCGCCCTTCGCTGAACTCCTGCAGCCTGTTTTCTGGTCGCGCCCTTGGTGCCTGATGTGAAATCCACTGAGGCATTACATTAACCTGGGGCTCTGTGTGTGTGTGTGTGTGTCTGACGGGGTCTAAGTCTGTCAGAAGGTTTCCTCCTTCATGGACACCAGATCCAGGCGTATAGCTTCCCTTTAAACCAAATCCCCATTTTAACCATCAGAGCAGGAAGCCACAAATGACTTATAGTCAGTGTGTAACACCAGCCTCACCCACATTCCCTATGGGAGACAGCTGACACACACTCTCACACACACGCACACACACACACACACACACACACACACACACACACGACAAACACAGTCTGGATGCACAGACACAATCACGCACACACGCTCTCACACACACACACACAAGACAAACACAGTCTGGATGCACAGGCACACACACACACACACACTAGACAAACACAGTTTGGACACACACACACACACACACAAGACTAACACAGTTTGGACACACACACAAACACACACACACACACAAGACTAACACAGTTTGGACACACACACACACACACACACACACTAGACTAACACAGTTTGGACACACACACACACACACACACACACACACACACACACACACGCATACACACACACGCACATACGCAGCAGTGGTCTCTTTTCTGGTTCAGCAGGTTCCAGCTTGGGTGTTGTTTTCCTCATGGATGATCTCACCATGGAGTCACTCCTTGGCTATGCCCAGCATGTTTTTCACTCCACAGCGGTCCTTGCCTGAGTGTACGTGCTGTGTGTGTGTGTGTGTGTGTGCAAGGTGCTGTGTGTGTTCTGATCCAACTCAATTATTCATCCGAAAGACTTCAGATGCCATGGCTGGCTGTCATGGTGTGCATCAACAATGTGCAGTCGTGGAGCATGCTGGGTATTTAGGCGGCGAGACTGTTGTTTGCTCGCGTATTCCCTGCCAATGTGACCTGTGATCTATATTACGGTATCAATTCCTCACGGGTTCAATCGATATACAGTACGTACTGACCTTTTCATTTAACTTGCTTGCTTCTAATTTAACATGCTAAAGGCGTTTAGCTTGTACTAGCATGCAATAGCAGGTGTCTGTGGGATTGTCTAAGTTGTCCTTCCAGCCAACTTTCTGCCTTAAATTGTCCCTGCCCTTATCTATGAGTACATTACGTTTAATACACTCCGGGCCTATAGGTGTGTCTTAAATGTGTGTTGACGGTACTTGCTTGTCTGTTATAGAGCTTGCAGATAGGGTGAGGAGGTTAAACCAGCCAATGTAAGAGCTGAGGGGGTTGACCTTTGGGTGTGCTGATGCTAGATGAATAGTTCATTAGTGTGCCCAGGCGCGGGCTACACCGGTCACATTCTCAAACGTCAGAAGAGCGCTCCGAAGAGACCAATTACGATTGATCATTGGCTCATATTAGCGTTGTTATGGAGCAACGTGGTGCGCTTGACTAATGAGAAGAAATGCAAAGCGAGGTCCCAGTTGCTGGAGAAAACAGAGCACTATCAAAGACGGGAATATGTGAATCTGCTTTGAGTATTTGCTTTCGCAACATTGTTTGGTCAAAAGAGGGTGTGTCCGAACTAAGAACATGTCAGAGTGTGAATAACCTTTTTATTCTCTGTCTGAAAATTGTGCCAAGACTAAATGACACATTACACAGTATTACATTTGATATTGGCACATATTTGATTAACATAAATGGAACCTCAGCAGGACATGTTCCTCCCTGCTTTAGATCCATGGAGGCACTCCGGTTCTGTACCATGTGGGGTTAACGATCCTGCAATGCAGAATTTTTAAATCCAGTTACTGTTTTGTTTCAGCAGGGAGTTCCATATTATACCAGGTTTTAAAATACCAAAGCATGTCTTGAAGCTGTGCTGAGATAATCCATTTAGCTTGCCAGGGGCTAGATGTGCAGAAGGCATAAAAGAATCCTTTTGAACGCCTTTTACGGGGACGAGAAAATGAGAAAGCTCTAATGCGAGATGCAAGAGCTTTTCCATTATAACACCATCATGGATCACACCCGGAGAAGCTATACTGTAAGTAAATCACCAACAAGTAATTTGCAAGTGTGACTGCGTGTGTGTGTGTGTGCACTTGGGTCAGAAACAACAATGTCTTTGATGAGCAATAATGACCCAACTGAAGATCCTCCATTCTCAACTCCCCCCGCTCTCTTTAGCCGTCCTTCCTTCTCTCTTCCCATCATCCTCTCCGGGGTTCCAGTGACAGGGCTGAGTGGCACGGATTATCCCGACATTCCGAAGCAGCTCTTTGGATCAAGAGTCTCCACAGTCCCAAAGACCCAAAGATGAGAATGGGAGCATAAAAACTGTATTTTTTCCCCTATTTCCCCTTTCTTTCCCAGACAACAAAGACCATTATTCTCCTTTGTGCTTTGTTCTTTTGTGCCTCTAATAGTGAGACGTCATAGAGCTATTTCACCCTCTTTGACTCTGAGGCAATTTTGACACCTATTGACTTGAAAGTCTTTTGTATTTATGTCCTAAGCAAGGAGCCTGAAATTATAATTTTTTTCACGGTTTCTGTGTGAAAATGAATATTTGTACGTGTGCCCGGGCAGCTTCAAAGCAAAAAAGCTTCAGGGTTTGTGTGATGGGTGAAACAAGGATAGCTTTATGACCCGAATCAGGCAGGTCACAGCAGTTTAGTTGTCAGCTGAAGTCATTACTTAATTATCTTGTGGATCAATACTGTTTCATTAATTTTATTTAATTATGGGTATATTTCATTCAAGTATGACCTCTGCAGTTTTTCTATTTCATCCAAAAAATGAGTCAGCCGGCAACATGTGAGATCATTAGGACAAATGGAGTCATTTGTCTCGCTTTCACTGTTTGTCCCGAGAAGTATATGTGGAGAATCTAGAGGATGATTGTAATTCTAAAATCTATCGTGATTTAGGCCACCAAATAAAAAATTAAGATCTAATGATTGCCTTCTTGAGTAAATGTTAAGTGTGTTTGCAGTCACATGGAAGATGGATGACTTAAGGTCTCCAAGGTAATGTTTGGACAAAAATAGCACAACAGTAGCAGACTGACATTGACTTACATACTTTGAAACATACTTCTGCAAATTTGATCTCATGTTTACAGAATCTACTTATATATCTTCCTTCAATTCTCCAACAACATGAGTAACATGATACTATATATAGGAATGCAATAGACACAGTGGCAATGGCAGATTAAACTGTTTATCATACCTAGTGTGAATGACGGGTTCATTTTCATCAAAGTCGTTTACCAAATGTTTATTTCACATGAGGCTGTTTTCACATGGCAGTATGCTAGTCCTTACAAAGGATTGTGAAAGTGGGTTATATCCTAAGATATTACTAAAATAATGGATACTGTGTATTACTGCTATACTGATAAAGAACAGAGATATTATTTCCCACAATGTTCATGTACTACAGCAATTTCCCAAATTGTCATTCCAAAAATGTAGGCCTCTATGTAATTCTGTGGGACTGTATATTGCAATATGTCTTCGGTAAATGTCTTTCTTTTTCCCTCAAATAAGTTGAACTTTCAGCACTGTGCCTCACATCATTTTTAAGCAGTTTCAGTCAGCAATTAAAAGCAGCTGTAAAGGTTAGCACTCCCACCGTTCTGCCTCCGCTGTCAGGCGGAGAATTTAGCATTGAAGCTAGCTGATTAAACTGCGTCCCTCTTGTGTGGCCGGTGTGCCAACAGAGGGGTCGCTCCCAGTTTCCTTTTCACAAAGGCACCTAACTACGCAGAAGCCATAATACATTTTTCATATTAGTTACTTTTTAAATCTAACTCTTGCCTATAGGCCCATGGCGGTGCTTTGGATGTCTGAGCTTAATGTTTTTTATGCTCTCTCTCACCACCGGCTATGATTTAATAATGTCTTCCTGAGCACTGTGTCCAGGCCGTTTTTATTACGCCGCCTTAATTAGCTACAACCCTCTCTCCGGTACACCCCTCCTCTTTGTCTCTATTTCTTAGCGCCAAAAGATATCCACCGCCTGTCGGTCCTGTCCACCCCCATTGTTCTCCTCTTATTTACGTCTCTCCTATCTCTGTTCTCACGTGTCATCTCTTTTCACCACCTCCTTTGTCTCTTCTATACTTTTTACTTAGTATGTTGTTTACTGTATATGACAGAGCCTATACATTTAATATATTGCCAAATGACGAATAACTTTAAGCTATATATGCCTATATGGAAACAAAAAAAAACAAAAATGCTATGATTTGATTACATGCATAACTACTCATTTTGAAATTGTGTAAGGCCTAGTGCGTAGGACATACAGTAAAACGGCACTTTATCTGATTTATAATCTTTGCTTTCGAATAGGGTATAAAAACGTATTGTTGGCTAATAGCTTATAATACAAACCTATCAGCATCATTATTATGTTAAATTATAATTACAAAATGTAATGTAGACTTATGATGTATGTATAGGCTACTTTAAAAGGCACTTTTCACTGGTAAGGCATTTCAATAGACCAATTTCCCTTACCAAATAGCTTGCAGTATACTGTAGGCTACAGAGGCCAAATAATTTGTGAGTGGAGGTAACATTAAGATAAAGACAAAGATGCAGTGTAAATTGGCACGACAGCATAGGTTCTACCCGGGGAAACCTAACATTTGCTATAGTCTATCGGTAAATCAACAAGTCACACCCAACATCACATACCGTAGCAAATTACCTCTATCTCAGTATAAGCCTCCTGTCTATTTAACTTGTGTTAAATAGACAGAGGTAAATGGGGGCCTAAACACTATTACCCATCTGCATCACCGCAACAAGAAACAACATGTATGGACATTCTCTAACAGTGTACAATACATCACTATAGCTCTGATTTGAGCAGCTCCTTTCTTCACTATGTCAGAGCATTCAGCATCACTTTAGGCTGCTGGCCGGTGCGTGGTGGTGTGATATGAGCACAGAGACACGGTACACCTGCTGTGATGGTGATGCTGTTACTTTAGGAAGGTGTTGCTGTGTGGTGTGATACTCTGTGGGGATTCTTCTGCTGGACTGTCAGGGTTGTGGATCCTCTTCCTCATTTTGAGGAAGCTTGATGATAGAACTGCTAGAAATAAGTATAAGAACAATAATAACAGTATTACAAAAAAACAAAAAAATTATTTAGTGTGTGCCTGTGTGCGTGTAGGTGTGTGTGTGTGTGTATTTGTGAGTGAGTGTGCGCGTATGTGTGTATGCATGTGTCCACTTATGGCACCACTGGTTATGAGCCTCTATACTGTTCTGCTGTCCCTCCCTATGTGTGTGTGTGTGTGTGTGTGTGTGTGTGTGTGTGTGTGCGCGCACGCGCGTGTGTACGTGTGTGTACCTCTACAACCTGCAAAGTGCCCGGAGACACCTGTGAGGAGAAAGTAGCAACATGCATACAGCAAGGACACGCACACACACAGGACCAACACACACACAGGACCAACACACACACACAGGACCAACACACACACAGGACCAACACACACACACAGGACCAACACATGCCTGGTAAACACAGCTCCTGTTTACAGGGGAGGGGGCGGGTGTAGGAGGAGGGAGAGCGGTGCGAGGGAAGAGATAACAGCACACATAAACACATGAATAGAAGCAGAAAAGAAAGGCGGGCAGATAAGACGGAAGCCAGCAGACAGACGTGTGTACGTGGAGCGCTAGCCTGTCAGCCTGGTGACGGTCTAGCTAGCGCATTGGGAGGGTACAGTAGCACACACAGTCAGCAGCACAGGCACGAACGTGGATGAAGCTAGTAGGACGTGACAGAAGCAGGTAGGCAGAACAACTGGACAAACAGGTAGAGACAGACAGACGGAACGACTTCCTTCTTATTTATAGGTCTTGTCCCTCTTGGCCCAGTATTTGCTGAGATCGCAGATTTCCAGAACTGTCCAGAACTGGCGGGAGAAGCTTGTTACCGGTCGTTTGTGTTACAGTACAGTGTGCGTCTGTGTGACTGCATGTGTGGTAAAGGGGCGTCGCTATACGATACTGTAGGTAACACACCATTGTTATAGTAAACCAATGTGATATCAGACGTAGTCATTGTGTGTGTGTGTGCGCGTGTGTGTGTGCGCGCGCGCGTGTGTGTGTGTGTGTCCCTATACAGTAGGTTTAAGTCATACGTCACATGTATAATACCCCCCTCAATTCAAACCATGCACCCTCACAATCCACTGCGTGATTGTCACAGCAATTTCGGGTCCAAGGCCACTTTGGCACGACTTGATTAGGGTGATTGTAGCTCATTATAATGTACACACACACACGCACACACGCACGCACACACACACGCACACACACACGCACACAGACACACGCACAGAGACGCTGATTGCATCTGGAAAGAAAAAAAAACAACAATCACTCATGGCGAGGAGAAGAATTTGCCGTTTGTAGAGGGCATTCTCGCAATCTCTCAGCCCGCGATATTGCGCTTTCAATCTAATTTGAAATAATTCTCGCTCGGAACGAGTCTCGCGGCCATTATCCCACCATGCAATTGTGTCTGAAGAACTCTCCACTAATCAGGGGTTGAGTAAAGAACGTCCTCTTGTGTGTATGTGCAGACCCCAGGGGCGGAGGGCGTTGGGGGGTGTGTGTGTGTGTGTGTGTGTGTGTGTATGTGTGGGGGGGGTTGTCTTAAGAAGGGGAGCCCTGTTTTCAGCCCACACACACAAACACCTGGCTCAGCTCCATCAACGATGTCTACTGCAGCTCCTCAAGCGAGCTGTGAGATGGGATTATGTCCCCTGCGGTAGATTATCCACCCACCTCCAAATGGTCTTGGTGTGTGTGTGTGGCCGGGAGGAAAGTTAGCTCCAGAAGCACATAGTGAAAATACTTACTTTCATTTCTTTTGTCATGAAGGTTGATATTGAGGGGAAAATCGGATTTGCGACGTTCACTTTGTTGCTTAGAGTTTCACATCTTGCAGAGGAGCAGGTCTGTTTGATACTTCAGTACAGAGTTTGGGATCTTCTATGTACTGTATATGGTGCACAGCATCACAAGCACCTCTCTGGCTGGTTGGTGTAGTCCGTGTGAAAGCACACACGCACACACACGTGCCCACACACGCCCAAACGCACACATAAGGCAACACGGTGGCCCAGTGGATAGCACAGTGGCCTCACAGCAAAAAGGTCCTGGGTCATCCCGGCCTCTGTGTGTGTGTGTAGTTTGCATGTTCTCCCTGTGTCTGTGTGGGTTTCCTCCACATCCATACAACATGACCGGTTCACTCTCTCCTATCAGCGCCATTGACCAGCGACACTGGTCTCTACCTGGAGAGGGTCCCCGGGCGCTGCACAGCGGCTGCCCACTTCTCCCTTGAGGGATTGGTTAAATGATAATAAAAGCACGTTACCTTTATAAAGACACAATGCACGCTGTCACACACGCTAGCCTGACATGCCAGATGGATTGTTAGACACAAGTCCATCTGGGGAGCTGTCCATCGAAACCGTTTTTCAACCACTTTCAAAAATGACTTGACAGTTGTTACGGCCTGGCTCAAAGGCCATAAACTATACATAACTAAAATCTCCAAACTAACATACATTAACAGAAACATACAATGAGGTGTGAATGTCTGTAGGTGTATGTATTGAATATGTGTGGTGTGTGTTGCATGCCAACTAAACAAAACCAAACAACAAAAAGCGTGTGGTGCCAGGAGGGTCAGAGACTGACTAGTGGGCTGGAAGCACTCTTATATTGCCATGGCCAGGTGAGGCCAATCAAGGCCAATCAAGCCCCACCCACATCCAGGCCAGGGATGTCACACAGTTGACTGGCTCCGTCTGTCTTGGTTGCTTTCAAGGCGTTTTTGCTGTCGGCGCACCTTGGCCACGCCCGTAGCTACTACGCTGATTGGTCGGGCAAATTGCTAATCAGATTCAGTCACAAGGATTTCTTTGCTTTCCAGACTGACTTACAAACACACTCACACCTCACAGAAAGCAAAGCAGAGTTATTAGGCAAACAGTTATGTCATGGCTCTTACCTGCAGCCACAGTGTGTGTGTGTGTGTGTGTGTGTGTGTGTGTGTGTGGTGGTGGGGGGGGGGGGGTTTAAAAACAGTGTGCTGTATAGAAAAAGAAAAGAGTGAGGACATATTTGGACAAGTCTCTGTCTGCGTCCATAGAGAGAGCAGTGTGTGGTAACACAGCTTGTGTCAAGGTATATTTGCGTCAAAGTTGAAGAGCGGGGAAGCTGCGTCCCACCCTTCGATCAGTCAATGCGCACCGCTCCCTCTCGCTCTCTGACTCTGCTTCTATTTCTGTAGCCTGGTGACCACGTTGCTCTGCTCTCATTTCATCACCATACAGTAGATGATCACTTGTGTCTCTGTGAGACCCTGTACACCTGTCCAACATTCCCGCCGCCCCTACTCAATGACCTCCCTCCTTGATCCATGTCAGGAGCCTAAACTGTCCATCCTCTCTTTCTCTCTCTCTCTCACACTCTCATTGTCTCTCTGTCTCTCTCTCAGTAGCAGTTTGGCCATTGTGGCCTACTTCTACAAAATACAGGGTATAGTCTCTCTCTCTCTCTGTCTCTCTCTCTCTCTGTCTCTCTCTCTCTCTCTCTCAGCCTCTCTCTATCTCTCTCGCACACATGCACGGACATTTTATCTGCTTGCGTGCGTTACTTCTCACTCACGCACACACTCTTTGCAGATGTAGTCAAGTTAGGAAACACTCATGGGGACAACAGCGTTCCTACATGCCTGAGAGGTAACCTATTTAAGAGAGAGAGAGAGAGAGGGAGAGAGAGAGAGAGAGAGAGAGAGAGAGAGAGAGAGAGACACGGTGGTGTTGAATATCAATTTAAGTTTATTAGGTCAAAAGCATGCAGTCAAGATACCGCATCAGAACAATTTTAAAAAGAGCAGCATATCATTTGCATACTTCTCCAGAAGCTAGCCAATGTGGCGGCATTGAGATTTCTAACATCAGTATCGCCATGTGAATCATTCCAGTGACCCTGTACACTTACAGGAAGATGGACAGAGACATGCTTGGATGGAGAACACTTTACTTTGTAGCCAGCAGTTTTGTTTTTACTTTAAGTCAAGTCTGTTCTGCCTCAAGCATTTTTCTATACCACCATATATAGAGATAAAGGCAAGGCTTTGGTTTGTACCATTCTGTTGAAATCCTTGTAAATCTAATTTCACGTCCACGTGGAGAGTTCTCTGAATGCTTAATCTTTGATGACAGTTGAATTATTTAATGATTCGATCAAATTGCTGTTTATACTCCACTGTGAATACAAACCTAGAACACAGACGGAAAATGAGAGGTTACCAGATCAACCAACAAGTAGTTGTTGTCATTCATTTGCATATTTTACTCATAAAGACATTTCGTTTTTGAGGAATGTCTCATTTGATTTCAGATTGAAATGCTTATTTTTTACTGTCAAAACCATGATCTGCCAACAGCACCATCTGGGAGACCCAATAATTCTGCACTAAAAACATAGAGGCCATAGCCTATATAGAATCCCAACACCAGCAAAATAGAAAATGTAGAATGTACACGCATATGTCTGTACGATATCTTGGTCAGTTATGTATGAAGCAATGTCTCCCAAGGACACGCCATATAACAACTTGCATGCATGGTCACAAAGGTTGAGACCCTTTACATCAGCAATGATATTACAGTTTTTGGCAACTGCTCATTTGGATTTCATGGCATCTTGACTCTGAACATGAACATTGCCAAACCCTACAGAAAATGTCCAGGCAGCGGACTAGAGTAGCTATTTGTGATATTGGTCGGTCTGTTCCTGGGTCTTCCAAATGGTACTGTTGGTGGGCCGTGAGTTTGACAGTTTGACAGTGAAATCATGAAAGCCTGTTGTAATGAAAGTTCCTCAAAAGGCAAGGACAGCCTTTCGACATCTTTATGGTTACTTTCTGTGGGGGCAATTTTTATACCGGTAATGAATCAAGGTTAGCTGGTCCCAGGTACAAAAAAGCTTATAGTGAGTGAGCAAGTTTATGTGTGCGTGTGTACACGTGCGCGAACATGTGCTACAAGCATACAAATGTGCAGGGGAGAAGTGAGTGTGAATCTGTTCGACAGAGTATTCTATAGTGTATTTATCTGTATTGAAAGAGTTGCGGTTCTCACGACAGTACAATACCACTTGTATTGATCACACACACACACACACACACACACACACACACACACACACACACACACACACACACACACACCATGATGTTTGAGAGAGCCCTGGGAACCCTAACAAATTAAATGGAACTCAATTCACAATCTTCTACAGTACTTTCATGCTTTCAACACTGGTGGCAAGGCATAACGCACAATGAATGTGTTAACTGTGTGCATTGATTATTTACCAGGAGGAAGTTACCAGAGAAAGAGATTCTTTTGATTGTTTCCTTTTTATTTTACTAGCAATGCTACAAACGTTCATGTTAGTCAAGTGTGTTCAGCAAAAGAGAAACTGAATAAGACACAGTAAACATT
Organism: Amblyopsis rosae; assembly: GCA_025399935.1. Lineage (NCBI taxonomy): Eukaryota > Metazoa > Chordata > Actinopteri > Percopsiformes > Amblyopsidae > Amblyopsis > Amblyopsis rosae. The sequence goes on from JAODTR010064663.1 coordinate 15,888, forward strand.
AAACATTAATTTCCTCTAGGACAGCTACTACGTTTCATTGTTCATCTACAGTGAGAGCGTGCTAATATGTAAATGAACATATTCTACTTGGCTGTAGCAGATGACATGAACACCTTTTCCTAGCACATCCATTTCCCATCCATATTCACAATGTTTCTTACCATGTGCTTTCTCTCATTGTGTTTTCTCCATCTTACATCAAACAATAGACTGTGACGCGTTCCACAGTTTGGCACAGTGGTGGCTTTGTGGCCAAAGTGCCTGTGCCTGCTTTTGTTTACCATTGGTCAACAATAATCACATTATTTTTTGGGCTGCCGTTCACTTGCCTGTTTATCTCTAGTCCTGCCATCATTTCACGATATGTTTGAGGCTGGACTTTTGAACATTAATAGCACATAGGTGGATGTTAAATGAGGGAAGACTGTTGGCAGCTACTGGAGCTGGTCAATGACAAATTAGCAGATGGAAAACAGAACTATGTTGTATCTAATCTCAAGAGAGAATTACTCGGTATTAGAGGGGAGCAGGTTTCATTTACCCCCCCCCCC
>JAODTR010064674.1:0-16437 GCA_025399935.1 Amblyopsis rosae
CCCTGCTCCAACACAGCTGATTCAAATGAATGGCTTGTTAGAAGCCTGATAACGAGCCATTCATTTGAATCAGCTGTGTTGGAGCAGGGAGACATCTAGAACATGCAGGACAGTGTTCCCTGAGGACCAGGGTTGGGAAACACTGCCGTATACAGTATAATGTAATGTGGTCCTGGGCTGTCACTCGGGCTGTAACAAAAGATACACTGAGTATTGCGATATTTCCGTTTGTGATACTGTATCGATTCTCTAAATCACGATAGTTTTTTTTTACTCTACTACTACTATTTGTAAATGGGACCATGTACAAAATACTTTAACCTTAAAAGAGAGGAAAGATTGTTGTTACCAGATTCAGTCCTTGAGCAAGTGTGTTTCTGTTCCGTTTTGCCAGATTCTTGCCAATTCACAGTCCTACTAATAGACCCTGGCATATGCGTGCCCAAATGTGTGACTTAGACGGCACAATGCGGACGAGTGCTCGCACTTTTTGAAGCATACTTCACGCGGACACACCGGCTATTTTTGTATACCAAAAACTAGCGATATTAATAACTACCATTTTTATGTGCAAACATTGTTTCCTGTGAACAATATGGGTGTAATTAAGGCTGGAAAGAAATATTTACTCATTTATGAGCTTAGTAGGACATCCATTGCCGTGGGTAGTGGGCTTCAGGATGTCACACATGCACAGTCAACGCGTCTGCGCGGACAGAATGTTTTGGAGGTGTGCGTGACCATATTCAAGTCCTCCAGACCTCCATGTTCCACGGACGTGTAAAGTTAAATGAAACCTCTCTGTTCACTCCAGTCTCTGGTTCTATAGATCCCCCTTTTAACCTGCACGGCTGCACTTGACTTCCCACATTTGGTAAATGCCAAATGTCCTTGGTCACCCACTCGAGACCGTTTGCTTACTCAAATCAAAACCTGCATTGTAATGCAAAGCGTAGAACTAAGGCTTTGTTGTGAGCGGTGTTCGCCACTTTGTGTTACTATATACAGAGCCAGGGCTGTGTAGAAGCACCAGATTCGTTTTTCAACATAAGATAAAAAGAATCTGTAAGATGGCGAAGTGCGAAGAATTGTTGAATTTGACGAAGTGTATTAGCTTACGATTATCTTGCAATAGCTGACTACACATTTAAGAGACTGGCACTGTACCACCTTTGTACTGCCATAGAGATGCATTATGTAGCTCCATCTAAGTGTGTGTGTGTGTGTGTGTGTCGCAGCACCAGCACTTCACCGAGGACATCCAGACCTGCCAGTACCGCTCCCTGGAGGTGCTGATCGGCGCAGACTACGGCACACCCGCCGACATCTGGAGCACAGCGTGCATGGTGTGCACTGCTGCTAGTCCTGCTAGCGCTGCTAGTCCTGTTAGCGCTGCTAGTCCTGTTAGCGCTGCTAGTCCTGCTAGCGCTGCTAGCCTTGCTAGCGCTGCTAGTCCCGTTAGCGCTGCTAGTCCTGCTAGCGCTGCTAGTCCTGTTAGCGCTGCTAGTCTTGTTAGCGCTGCTAATGCTGCTAGTCCTGTTAGCACTGCTAGTCTTGTTAGCGCTGCTAGTCTTGTTAGTGCTGCTAGCCTTGCTAGCTCTGCTAGTCTTCCTAGCGCTGCTAGTCCTCCTAGTGCTGCTAGTCCTGTTAGCGCTGCTAGTCCTGCTAATGCTGCTAGTGCTGCTAGTCTTGCTTGTGCGGCTAGCCTTGCTAAAGCGGCTAGTGCTGCTAGCCCTGCTAGCGCTGCTAGCGTCGCGCACATACATGCATACAGATGCGCACACACTGTGCATGCACACACACACACACTTGCACATGCGCGCACACATGCATACACGCACGCACTCGCACCCGCATACACACTGGTGCGCACGCATGCATGCACACGAGCGCGTGCACTCACACACACACACATACATGGGACTACTGCCGCCCCGCCCTAAAACAGCCGTCGTGGGAGTGTCTGCACACACACACACAGTTGTGTGACGCCGTCTAGTCTGCCAGAGTCCATGTGGAACACCTGCGTCGCTCCAATCAGCTTATCCAAGTCTGCAAAGTAAGCATTTCTGGCTGTTTACTATAACTTGGTGCGCAGTGGAAGCCAACGGATTTGGGCCAGATTTGCTTGCAGTGTGAACGCAAAGGTACGTTTACATTTACAAGGAGCAGGTACGGGTTATGCTTCTGGCTGGGGGCGGTTGAAGACCCAGACCGCTAGTCTGTCCTGGGAATTCATTTCTTATAATAATAATAATAATATTATTAATAATAATAATTTAAAGCTCACACGGCGCTTGTGCTGAATATAAGTTCTGCCTTACATTCAGCTGTAACTTAACGTAGTACGTAGGTAGGTTCCGTATGCAGGGATGTGTGTTTGACAGTTAAGACCACCTGACGTCATATCCGTATTCCGTAAATCGCTTCACAACTCTGAAAACAAACAGCTGTGGGATGGGGGGAAACGGCCGCGTGAAGATGTCATACTTCTCATTATTTTCAGTTGTGTGTTTCAGAACTAATTATTTTCAGTTATTTTTTTAGAACTCCAATCTGCTACCGGGAAATGTCAAACAGTGATTCTGAGAGGCGTTTTCTTTCACAGAGTTGCCTTGTAAAACAACTGCGCAACGCTCAGCGTCAGTCCCGGTTATTCGCCGACCAGATAAATACATTAAGCATAACGTTAGTCCAGGCACACTTGGCCAGATTATCAGATGATAAGATTACGATTTACATGCATTAGCCAAATCGTCCTGGGCACCTTATTTAAATTTGGCTAAGCCTGCCCTGCTCTGCATGCGCCTTTCATCCATCGCCTCCCCCTGCTCCTTCGTTTGTGCTGCTGTGTGTTCGTCTTAATCGACACCTGTTGTCATTGATGCTTGCTCTGTTCTGGACCCCATGGGGGGGACCATTTGCTGCTCTCCCTGCCTTGGGCTTTCCATGTAAGGGAAGGGCAGGGAGCTCCCAGAACCGAGCCATACCGCAGAATGCAACTAACTTCAATGCAAATCAAATATTTCTTTTGATTTCTGGTTGTCTGTAGGCTTTTGAACTGGCCACAGGGGAGTACCTGTTTGACCCACAGGCTGGCAACAACTTCTCTCGAGAAGAAGGTCGGTGGTGTCAGTTGTGTTTCCTACCGCCCTGTTGTCTTCACTAGATGTGTGTTTACCTTTCATGTGTTAAACCTTTGTGCCTCCACCCCGGCAGATCACATCGCTCACATCATTGAGCTACTTGGACCCCTTTCCCCGCAGTTTGCCCTCTCGGGGAGAAACGCCAAGCGCTACTTTAACCGCAAAGGTAAAATACATTTAAACAAAGCACAGCAGGATGTCAGTTATGGCTGCTCATACGTGAGATTGTGTGCTTGGTATTGGACAGCTAGAAGCGCTAGTTAACTAGCAGTCACGTAACCAATGCCACGGCAAGCTAGATTAGAGCACAACCATCCGATCACCTTAAGAGTTTCCCTAAGATTACTACATCAGTGTACATCGGCACTCTATCTGATTTGAAACATTCTGACTGGGTGAGATTAAAATTTAAAATCCAGTCATATGCAAGCATGTTTGATTGAAATGCATTAGCACTGCCTTTACGACAGAAGCTTATGAATTAAGGGTTTCCAGAGAGCCATACTCTCGGCAAAATCAAACTGTAGCTCGAGTTCAGAGAAGCTCAAGCTAGCACCATGAGGCTAATGGCAACTGGCATATATGCTAACTGTTTTTCCTAACTGCCTCTAGGTAATCTGCGGCACATCGCCAAGCTGAAGCCATGGAGCCTGTGTGAGATCCTGCTGGAGAAGTTTCAGTGGCCGCATGACCATGCCGTCCAGTTCAGCTCCTTCCTCTCGGCCATGCTGGAGCCCCTCCCCCAGGACCGTGCCACCGCGGCCCAGTGTCTGCAACATCCCTGGATCACCTCCTAGACCCCACCCCCCAGCCTGAGTGCACCCCAGCAGGCAGGCTTGGACCTTGGACCCTGGACCGGCCTTTGGACTCGGTCTCAGCCTTGGGGTTTTCCACCTTGAACTTGTTAACTGAGGGACATGCCATCACATTACGCAATGTCCTTATCTGGTTGTGATGTCATTAGTATGGCTTTTAAAAAAATGTAAGGTTTCATGGACACAGACATGTGACTGTGAGTGCAGTCTAGTTCCCTGACAGATTTTTATTTTACTGTTCAAATGGCAAATATGTCAAAGTGAGACAGGAGAAATTTCAAAAAGTATTTAACTTATGAATGTAACAGGTTTTTGGTGTGGATGTATATGTATTTTAATTTTCAATAAACACACACACACACAACTTTAATTACTGTTTGATGTTTTCAAAGACTAATACATAAACCTGGTTGTTCCGTTCGTGTATATACATTTTTAACTGGTAACAATGTATAACATTTTAGAAGTTGAGTTCTAGTTAGTTTATCTCTACTACAAATAACCTGTTGGGTAATGAAAATGTAAACGTAGCGTCCATCCTTAACCCTTTGGAACGGTTAGGGTCATATTGACCTGGGACTACTGGGTTTTAAAAAGCACTGCAGAAATAAGAATTTACATTCAAATTAATTAAGATATTTTCTATAATTAAATTCCCTACAAATTTTATATATATATATGTATGTATGTATGTGTGTGTGTGTGTGTGTGTATATATAATATGTATGTATGTATGTATGTATATGTGTATATATATATATGTGTGTGTGTATGATTATTGTTGGCAATGAATCTGTTAGATCACATTTAACAATGGATGTCATGAGTTACATTTTATGTAAATAATTATAATAAAGATGCATAACTCATGCTTATCTAGGAAAAGGTTAAATTAAACAATGTGCGGGGCCCTTCATGTCTGTGAGACTTCCTATAGCTGACTAACTCTTCCTATGGCTGGCTGTAACTATTCCTATGGCTGGCTGACTCTGTGGGACATTGAATTTGTAATGCACTTTAAATTGAAAGAAATCCCAAAGTGCTACATGACCAATAACTTTTAAATACCAATACAAAAACCAAATGAAAACGTATCAACCAAAAGCTCTCTTAAATAGGTGGGTTTTGAGGCCATGTCTAAAAGCATCCAGAGTTTATCCTTGTGTTATTCTTTGTTTTGGGCTTATTTGAAACGGGTCCGTTTGAACAACACACGAGGTAAACACGTTCCAGCGCCGTGGCCTGGCTGGCTGCGTGGGATTAGACATTCATTCCTAATGTGAATTCAGCAGCGGCAGCAGGAATGAGGCTACGGACGAAGAGGGGAGGAGTTTAGCTGCGGGCAGGGCAAAGGAAAAGCATATGTTGCTTTGTGTGCGGACGCCTTCACCTGACTACCAGAGGTGGACGCACAAGGTGTGTAAAGACGACTAGGGGACCGCAGATCGCTCATTCATGTAAGTCCTGCTTAAATCATGCAACCAACTATACCCCCTTTCAAAAGGAAAGTGACTGTTTGCCCTACTGTCGCATGTTGTAGAACTGTAGTCCGATACAAACGACAGGATTGGAGAGATATCTTCCTGCTTGAACAAAAATGAATGTGGTGACTTTGCCGGCGATTTGTCACGTAGCTTCGATATAATGTTGCGTTCTGACGCATCTGCAGTGCGAACTTCCTCAATATTATATTGCCGCAGAAACGTATCTAATATAATATATGAAATACCCGCTGATAGTATAAATAGTTATTCTATTTTAAATGTCGGTGTTAATGCTTAAATCTTACTTGATATGTTCTTAGAATTAAGGAATTATGTGGCGTGATTCCACTATGCAATAGTTGCGGCTGGCCGTTAGAGGGCCTTGTAATATTCTGCTCATTTAAGATCCATTTATCTGTTGTAAATGGAACATTTTATTTTTTTAATGCATGTCGGTGTGTAGCACATTTATATATGTTACTGGCTGCTGAGTTCATTGCTCATCTATAGTATGCTTTTATATTTCCTAAAACTATACGTAAGATTTGTTAAGTTACGCATTTCTTGCACATTTTCGTACACATTTATAAATGTAAAATGTAACGTTGCATAATCAATAGTCAACTACACAAACCACAGGCGGCTACATTGGCTGGCTTCATCCGCAACTAAACTCAAAATGCATCCATTGTGAGTTTAGTTCCAGCATGCTCTCCCACGTCTCTTGTCTAAACAAATAGGCGTCTTCATATTTTAGCATTAACATTGCATGTGTGTTTGAATATTGAATATATGCCCAAGAAAATTCCCCTGAGGGCAGTTTCATTTTTAGCAGACGCCTTTATTGTGAACTTTATTTTGAGCTTGTGTTTTATTGTGTAAATGGGGAAGTACAGTGGCTGAGATGATCCCAGCCTGGCTGTGTGTTTTTAGCTCTTAACCTTCTGCCCCGTTGCCATGTCACTCCTAGCTAGTGCAAGAGGCATCTCCTTAGACTCCCTTGGTCTTCCCCAGTGGCCTTAAAAGGCCCACAAGAGGACTCATTTAAGATTTTGACAGCAGCCTTTTCCTGCCTCTTCTAAGCAAGTCTTAAAGGTGGAGACAGTAATTCTGGAGACGGCATGTTGATCTGTTGCGCTCCCATTTACAGAGCCAGGGCTGTGTAGAAACTGCAGATTATTTCTTCAGCACGCACACGGAATGGGCAGCTAGTGGACCATGAGTAGATATTCCCTGAATCTGACAAAGTGTTGACTCGTAACCTTTTTAACGTGTCTCACAAAGTAAACAGCAGTAGCCTCGCGAGACCATCCTGATCTCACAAGCCTCAGATTATTTTCGCCGTGAGAATCAGTCTGGAAACCCTGGGAATAATTTTGAATGTGTCCGAGTAGCAACTGAACTTTCCAATAAACTCGTGTTAATAGCTATACGGGCGTGGTTTAGGAGTGTCGACCATGGTGCCGACAGCGAAAACGACCAGATGGTTCATCCAATCAACTGCCAAGTATTCACAAACAATGTACGGCTCCACAGATGGACTTGTGACAACAATTCCTCTGGCATGTCAGGTTAAAACAGCAGTGCTTCACTGAAAACCGTCCATGAGTGAAATGGTGAGGTGTGACATTAGACTCTGTTGCGATGCCCTTTGGCACAGTGGCCTGGACTCTTTGGCATGAGCTGGGCTGACAAGGGGCACATGTGATCCCCCCCAATCTGGAGATGGTCCCCGGGTGCTGCACAGCGGCTCCCCACTGCTCCCTTGAGGGATGAGTTAAATGCAGAGGATGAATTTTGCTACATGTATGTGACAATAAAAATCACCTTTACACAATGGCCATGTCTGAATGTACTGTAATAGTATTTTACTACCTGAATTATCCATAAATATAGCTATTTTATATACACATTGTGGGGCTGGAAAAACTTACCTGACAGTTACAAATGTGTGATAATCAAATTACATGCACTGTATTAGAAGCCTATGGATTTTTCATGGCCCTCTAGTTGCATGATTACATACGTTTCAGGTTACATTGACAGTGAATTCAAATGAGTGTGTGTGTGTGCGCGTGTGTGGCGGCAGCAGAATCCTAATGAAAGCGAGGGCACTGTGATTGTCATGCTGCATAGTAAACACCCATCTCATTACTTGACACTGAAAAAGAGGGGGACTGATTACCATAAGCATTCATCTCTATAGAGATAAAGTCTAATATGCTTGTTGAAATCTGATATTTTTATTTTGGTATAATCTTAAAGGTCTTCTATGATATTTTAAACACTGATACAGCAGCAAATGATTTTATATGTAAAGGTGTAGTATAATAATACCAATAAGTACACCTGGTAAAAGTAAATGTCCATACCTTAACCCAATGTTGCAGCACCTAAAGGAGACGATTTGTGCACAAGAGACTATTAAAGTCCTTTTTTTTTAAAGGTTTTGTTTTGAGTGATTTAAAAGAGGGTACGGTGTATGTATAGTCTATATTCTGGCTACTCTACAAGGACTATAGTGTTTTGAATAGAACACCATAGACCTCGTCAGTTGTGTCGTCAGTGCCTACAGGGTGCACCATTTGGAGTCTATATTCAAACAGTGAATAGGATCGCAGAATGGCATTTTTCTTCTTCTTTAGTTTTGGGTTATGGAGCTTTTGGCATACATGTAATACATGTTGAGGTTCGTTTGGAAGTTGTATGATGTTTGCCAACTGCTGAACGTTAAAAATAAAATACCAGCGGCCATATGCACGTCAGCCATGGCCAAACGCGTCAATGAATAAGGGGGCCAACGTTGTGAAACTAATGCAGACATGTATAGCTGTACTCTGACTAAAGTTAACTGGTATGGAAACAACACAGGCTTTATGTGGCTTTCCATTGACCTGAGTGATTAAAACTATGTTTTCTATGAGCTAGCAAGGTTAGCTTACATGTAGCTAAATGGTTACTTCACCTACTTGGGCCTTTGACAAAACCGGTAAGTTTGCAACATATGAGTTAATCACAGACCGTGGTAGGGGAGAATATCGACAATGTTTTCTCATAGGGAAAATAGCTAAGACCCAGCAGTCCTTATATGTTGCCTCCTGAAAATGACGTACGTCTGGTCTATTGCTAGCTACCGTAGTATCAGAGCACACTTGCGTTCTTTGTTTTGAAGTGGATCAAATCAAAAACACATTTCCCCGTAACTGCCACGTTTTTATGTTGTTTGCTCCAGTTCAACCCGCTGACTGCTCCTTGACCTTTGCCCTGCCTGTGTCCGCAGCATGTTGCTGACCCTGTTGGGGTGCGTAGCGGCCCTGTACGCCCTGTACCGCTGGGCGATCCCTGCCGCCGTGCAGTACCACGGGGGCCTGGCACTGCTCTGGCACGATGTCATCGTGGAGAGGCTGCTCAACACCCTGACACGGACCTCACGGCCGCAGGTGGGCGGGCGACTGGCGGCTCCATAACGTGTGTGTGTGTGTGTGCGTGCCCACGCTTGTGAGGGTTTGTTCATGTGCGCGCGTGTGTGTTGTGTGTGCATGCTAGTTGCTCTTAAAATTTTGGGTTGTATCCAGATTAGAGCTTTTCTCTTTTAACTATTGCTGAAAATGAATGACTTTTTAAATGAAACATTACATTTTTTAGACCGTTCAACATCACAGACGACTGCATAAACACCACTAGCAGGCAGGTTATATAAATGCCCTTGGTTTAGCAATGCGTTTAAGTGTGTGCTGCCTGAGGGAGTTGGATTTGAACTCGACGCTAGCAAGAGTTCTCCAGTGACTAAACCTGATTTTTATCTAGCGCCTGTATGGCCTTGAAAACAACATCTTACTGTGTGCATGCTGTCTAATAAGTGATAACCAAATAAAGAAAGAAGGCTGATTGCTTTGCTCTAGATTAGACACAAATGTCCTCTTTATTTGACTGATTCTCTGATAAGTCCAAAGACCTCCTTTACAAACACTGTTGTGCATTCTGGGTTAAACTGGAATGTATCCCTTATAATAACAAAAGCTGGTCAGCAGCAGTGACTATATCGACCAACATCCAGGGCCTCTATAAGATCTAATATAAATATGCAGAAAGTCATAGAAGTAGGAGTAATCTTCTCCTTCTCATCTTAATGCCACCCAGGCATTGCCAGGTTAATTATACAGTTTTTGATATTTTCAGAAAAAAACATTTGATTTGTCATTCTATAATTCAGCCATTAAGCTTCTTTACACACAACTTGAAACTGGCTGAAATGTATGATGCAGTTGTTATCATTTGCCATATGGTGTTCTGCGAGATTGTGTGTGTGTGTGTGTGTGTGTGAGACATGGCAGATTGTCTCGATGAACATAAGTGATTGTAGCTCATTCCCGTTCTGTTTCCAATCCCTCCCCACTACAAACCTAGTTCTGACTACCATGTTCCATTTCAGAGGCTTCTGGCTGCAGTACAAAAGAACGCCACTAGAGGGGACCCTAAGAGTGTGGTGAAGGCCGTTGATCAGTTCTGCCAATACAAGGAGTGGGCCATGAATGTGGGGGATGAGAAAGGTATCCATTTGCATTATATAGTGTGTAATAAAGTGACTCCACCCCCGGCTCTGAGCCTGACTCCACCCACTGGACAAGTCTGCCAAGAAGGCTTAGGTGATTTTACAATGCCTGTCGTACAGTTTGACCTCAGCTGACCTCATGTCCTACGGCTGACCTTGTGACCTCAGCTGACCTCATGTCCTACGGCTGACCTTGTGTGACCTCAGCTGACCTTGTGCCTGTGCCACAGGGGCCATCCTGGACTCTGTGGTGACCGAGGTGAACCCCACCACTGTGCTGGAGCTGGGGACCTACTGCGGCTACTCCACGGTGCGCATCGCAAGCTTGCTGCCTCCAGGGGCCAGGCTTCTCACCGTGGAGTTCAACCCCGCCTTCTCCGCCATCGCACGCCAAGTCATCGCCTGGGCGGGGGTGGAGGACAAAGTAGGCGTCCATTAGCACTACGTCACATACGCAACCGCGCGCAGAACGTCTGACACATGCATGGTCTTGGCATCGGACTCCCAGATAAATGCTCCACAGCTCTGTTGAAAATGATTCTAAACATGACTCCTTTAACCTTGCTGGGCTCATTTTTCTTACCAGACATGTCTTTGTTAATGCACAGAATGATGTCAACTGCTGGTGAATTTCAGATTATATATATTTTTTAATTGATTACTAGCTATTTAACTATGTTACAACCATATGGGGGTTGCGTGTGTGTGTGTGTTCTAGGGCAGAAAATGGCTGCAGGTTTGATACCTGTGATATACAGAGTATAATAATGGAGTCATTGATGCTGTGCACATTTAATTGTCTCATATTGTTCTGTTTTTTTTTTAAGGTCCATTTGATTGAAGGGGCCTCTGGAGACTGGATCCCTAAAATGAAGGAGAATTTTGGTGTGAACACATTCGACCTGGTCTTCTTGGATCACTGGAAGGATCGCTACCTTGCTGACACGAAGCTACTGGAGGCAAGTGTAGCTATACATTCATACAGTGTGGCTGATCAGACTCTTCTCTGGTCAATGTGAGCAAGAGCTGTGGAGGGAATTAAATGAGGTCGACAAACTCAAAAGTCAGGACTCTTAAAGGTAGAGTCAGCAATGCTGGTGAAAAATTTTATCAGATACTTCTACACAGCCCTGGCTCCGTAAATAGGAACATGAACAGAGATGTTTTGATGTGTGAGGCGGCACTGCGGCGACATATTGTTTTGATACGAGTTAACAAGCATTCTTGAGAATAACTGCCTTCTTAAGTGAAATAAAAACTCAAGGTACATATTCAATCATACCTAAATTAAGGGTTTTTAATTTAATCCCTCAAGGGAGCAGCGGCTGCCCACTGCTCCCTTGAGGGATGGGTTAAATGCAGAGGATGAATATCGCTACATGTGACCATAAAAGCACCTTACCACCTTCACCCTTCTCAGGAGTGCGAGCTCCTCCGGAAGGGTACCGTGCTGCTGGCAGACAACGTCATCTGCCCGGGGACCCCGGACTACCTGGAGTACGTACGCAACAGCCCCCGCTACAGCAGCCAGTACTTCCAGGCCCACCTGGAATACACCAGAGCAGAGGATGGCCTGGAGCAGTCTGTGTTCCTGGGGTAGTGGAGAGGGCAGGCAGGGTCACCCTGGACCAATGAACCGCAGTGCTCCAATGCAAAGGCTTATAGTGTTGAAGCCTTGCTCAAATGCAGGGGTCTCAATCTCATGCTTCTCAGGGGGCTATATATAATTCACATTTGAGTTTCTTTATTTTTCTTCATGAATAACCATGTACATCCTCTGGCTTTTCCAAATTTAGCCTGTTTCCTGCCCCAATACTGTGCCGATACACTTGGCTACAGTTGTCTATTGACAACTCCCTGACAACTAATGTAGAAACGTGTACATAACAAAAACACCCCAGCAGAATACAAAATTGTCATGTTGTCGAGATGTGGGATCCTGTCAGGCTGATACTTAAGACCATTGCTCTATATGTTGTGTGCTTGCACTGTGACTTCACAGGCTGGCGCTTATAATCCTTTGTTTTTTGGCTTTTTATAATTTCTCATTGATTGATTTTTGTGTTATTTTAAAAGTATTTTCTTCAAAGTAAAAACAACTCGAAATCATTTTGTTTGTGGTGTGTTTCTTAATTTAGTTTCTTATGTGCGTCAATAGAATTTTCCCTTCAGCCTTCAACAGCAATTGTGCTGCTACATTTTTACACTAGGTGGCGGTATTATGCTATTGCGCCTAAATATATTGTAATCGTAAACACAAAAGCACGCTAGTCATTTTGCGTTAACCATTTCCATTAACCTATATCTAGTTTGTCCTTCAAATAATGAATGATGATTATTTCATGATTCAAAAGCAACTCCGTCATGAACTGAATCACTCATAGTTGGTCGAAATCAAGTGGTGTGATTAGTCTATTGAAGCCAGCGTGTGTGTGGGTAGGCATATGCTTAATGCTATTATAACTATTAAACGCCGTGCTATATAGCTGGAGCAGAGCTCGCACACAACAGTAGAATATTTGGTTGACTACGAAATAATTTTACTGCCGACATAATGTATGATGACACGAACAGGTCGTCGGGGTGTGTGTGTGTGTGTTTGAGTCCTACTAAGTGACAGTTGCCTCATGGAAGGGGGATGGTTCTGTATTCTATTCAGTTAAACTTTCCCTGTGAAAATAAATATGGGTTAGAGTCCACCTAACGCTTTCTTCACTTGATAATCCCAATCTGCTTCCATTAGTGGAGAGAGAGAGAGAGAGAAAGAGAGAGGGGGGGTGTTCAGTGAACAGAGAGAGCGGAGCAGTGAGGGGGTAAGGTCGGATAGTGGGAGGGGGCGCAGGCGACAGACGCACGACAGAGAGGGAGAGGACGAGAGCGCTTTTAAGGGACTTGACGTGATTTGTAGAATCTCTCTGCCGTGCTGTTTTGCCCTCCCTCCCTCCCTGTTCTCGCCCGTGCTCATGATGCCGTGCTCCTAAACTCTGCACTTCCATTGTGTTAGGACATCAGAACTCAACTCGCACTTTTAACGCCATTGACGTCTGTCAGTTGTTTTGAGAATTGCAGACTGTTTGACATGATAGAGGATATTATTGGTGTTGCCTCTAGACATCATTATACCGCACTATGACGGGCGAAGGCCTTGGGAGAGTGTGGTGGATGGGGACAAGACAGGTCAGTGGAGAATGGGCAGGTGAGTAATCACATCCACCATCACTCGTTCCATATACGGTACAGCCGCGGAAAAAATGCATTCAAAGACCACTGAACATTGTTTAAAATGTAATGCTATAAATATCAAACAAACATCAATAGAACCAAATATATACAGTAGATGCATATCTAAAAATGCATTCGTAAGTAAAAAATAAAAATGAATAAAGAGTATAAATCTGACAACATGCTGCAGTAGTAATGCTGCAGTGGTCTTGATATCACTGCTGCAGTTTCTTAGATTTCTTACTACTTATACATTTTTATTTTTCACTTACCCATACTCACATACCCATATGTATTTTAGGTTTGTATTTATACAATTTTTCTATTAAATCTTAAATATTGTTTTCAGTATATTAATACTAGTACATTTTAAAGAATGTGCAGTGTTTACTGTACAATTTTATCTACGGCTAGTATGGACACGTGGACAAAATTGTTGGTACCATTTTGTGCAAAAAATAAACCTATAATTGTCACTGAAATAACTTAAAACTGACGAAAGTAGTTCTGTTACCCTAGGCTGGGGCAAAAGTTTACTGACTTTTAACTAATGCAAATCAGACATTGCTTTTGAATTGTGGTTCAACAGAATATAAACAATATAATTTTTTTTTAAACGAATCAATCTGGCCTGGACAATAAATGATGATACCCTGCACAACCTTTTGAGGCAATTACCGCTATCAAGTGATTTCTGTAAGTCTCAATGAGATGTCTGCACCTGTCAGGTGTATTGGCCCACTCCTCATGAGCAAGCTGCAGCTGTCTAGGGTTTGAAGGGTGCCTTCTCCAGGCTGCATGTATCAGCTCCTTCCACAAATGTTCCGTAGGTTTTAGATCAGGACTCATAGAAGACCACTTCAGAATAGTCCAATGTTCTTGGGTGTTTATAGCTGTGTGTTTGGGGTCATTATCCTGTTGGAGGACCCATGACCTGCGACTGAGACCGAGCTTCCTGACACTGGGCAGCACATTTAGCTCCCGAATGCCTTGATCGTCTTGAGATTTCATTGTGCCCTGCACAGATTCAAGGCACCCTGTGCCAGATGCAGCCCCAGAACATTGCCAAGCCATGTTTCTTATAGGCACCGTGTTATTTTCTTTGTATGCTTCGTTTTTAGACCGTAGACAGTAGACCTACGCGTGCAAATTAGTTAATTGGATTTGCCCTTTGGATCGGTTACAACTGTCCAATTGTCACCAACACCGATCAAGCTATTTTATTCAGTATCGGACTGATTTCCGATCTCAGTATCGTATCGGTGCCATCCATACCTTTAACATGCTTGTCTATAATTTTCTTTCTAATCTCTTGAGACAACTCTTTCCTTTGCTTTCTGTGGTCCATATTCAGTGTGGTACACACTATGACACCAAACAGCAAAGTGACTACTTTCACCCTTTAAATTGGCAGACTGAATTATTACAAATTCAAAGACACCTGTAATACTAATTACAGGACACACCTTAGTTTAACATGTCTATATGGTCAAATTATTGTCAATCTTTTTTTTTTATGATTCTGTTGAACCACAATTCAAAAGCTATATATGATTTTCATTAGTTAATGTTCAGTACATTTGTATTGATAACTTTTTTCAGTTTCAGGTTATTTCAGTGACAATTATGGGTTTTTCTTTATTTGAAGGGGTACCAACAATTATGTCCATGTGTGTGTATATATATAGGCATGTATAAGCTAATTATGCTTATCTTTGGGTGATGTTTCATAAACTGCAAGCTGCAAATAGCTTATCTGTGCGTTGACCATACAAATAACGTTTGATGGATATGACATCTTTTACAAACGAATATAAAAACTATATGCTTTGTAAACATTTTGTTACCATGCATATCAATTAAAACATTTTTACCTATAACTTAATAACTGCCTTATGACTTAATACTTTTTAATGAAATACTTTTGGGGTTGATTGGGAGCGCAAATCCCACTAAAAATAGCCTGGAATGGATTTCCTGATCTAGTTGCATAATAATTAATACATTATTTTGTAATTAATTATCTTTTCCCCATGTTTGCAGTTTTACAGTATATTGGGTTTCGAAGTTCTACAAGTTGTAGATTGCCTTATGTTAGTTACATGGACACCTTACAACAGGTGATTAGGCAGACGTGTTTATCCAACGGGTGCAGAGCAGGTAGGATATACAGGCTTTGGAAGCTCACAGGGAGTCTGGGCATCAAACCATCAACCTCTCTGATGGCAGTTGAGTCTGAAGGAATGTCTGAAGTCATGACGAAGGTGTCAGTTGGTGCACGTACGTGCGCTGACATACAGAGGCAGAGATGTGAGATGTAAATCTAGAGGGGCCCACTGATCTCAAACACCCTCTGGCCTTCACGGTCCCTTTAAAGTGTCTCACGTCTTCCCTGAACGTAGTCACCATCGCTTTATTAATGTGACACCCTCTCTCTCTCTCTCTCTCTCTCTCTCTCTCTTCCTCTGCAACAGGAGTCACAGGAAATAGGGGACGCCCGGCGATGACCGTCGCCATGACAATGCCGGTACGACAACAACAACAACAACACCAGCAGCAACAGGAACATCACCGCCACAGCCCCGGGGCCCTGGCCCGCTCCCCAGGGTCGAGTCTGGCCCTGCTGGTGACCCTGGTCGTGACCACGGGGACCCGCGCCAAACAACAGCCAGCTACCCAGCCCCACTCCATCAGGATCGAGGGCGACATCACACTGGGCGGCCTGTTCCCCGTGCACTCCCGCGGGCCGGCGGGCGTGCCCTGCGGCGAGATCAAGAAGGAGAAGGGCGTGCACCGCATGGAGGCCATGCTGTACGCGCTGGACCAGATCAACGAGGACCCCGAGCTGCTGCCCAACATCACCCTGGGCGCCCGCATCCTGGACACATGCTCGCGGGACACCTACGCCTTGGAGCAGTCGCTCACCTTTGTGCAGGCGCTCATCCAGAAGGACAACTCGGACGTGCGCTGCTCCAACGGGGAGCCGCCTGTCATCCCCAAGCCGGAGCGCGTGGTCGGGTGATCGGGGCGTCCGGCAGCTCAGTGTCCATCATGGTGGCCAACGTGCTGCGGCTGTTTGCGGTGAGAGGCTGCTGTGTGCACGCATGCACACACACACACACACACACATACATGCATGGTACGGAAGTGCTTCTACGACTGAACTGCGCTGCAAACTGAGAGACTAACGGGGAAACGGATCAGAGAGAATATTAAAT
>JAODTR010064684.1:0-15000 GCA_025399935.1 Amblyopsis rosae
CCTTGAGCAAGATGCCTAACCCCTAACTGCTCCTGGTGGTTGGTTGCACCTTGCATGGCAGCAGTCACTATTGGTGTGTGACTTGGTGAATGTCAAGCAAAATACTGTAAAGTGCTATATAAATGCGCCCATTTATGTGTGTGTGTTTTTTTTCAGTGACAAGTACAAGCTCAGGTAATTATTGGTTTTGTTGGCTAAGATATGTACTCTCCTGTTGACTGAAATTATTCCACAATCTTATACAAAAAAAGGTATCTGAATAATATTTTTTTGTCAGTTTAATAATGCCCAACATAAATAAAGACCTACTGTAACCGACCACAGAGACTAAAAACATTTCTATATTGGTACATGAATATACAGTGACACAGAATTCACAGTTTACAGCATTATGAGGTTGGGTTATGTAGCACACTCTAGTGGTGAATTCAGTGTAATATCAAATAGTATTCAGTATTTTCACTGCATCACATCAACCGTGACCACCATTGACTACTGATAGTCAGCCATAGCCTACTGCGTGTAAACCATGTAAGTAATCCTTACTAAAGCATTTTTTAAGCTTTGTCCCATGCATTGTACTGTAAATTTGGATTACATATGTTTTTAGTCTTTTTTAATCCCATGCTTCTTTATTTAAATGAATTTCACATGATTTTCCTTAATAAATCCATTCAACGTTATTTGTAATAATTATTTGTAATCAAAGCCCAAGTATGAAGTGATATCCTTTGTCACTCCACTATATCATAAAGAAAATAGTTGTTGGCTGGCGGGGACGGAAAGCCTGCAAGCTCAGCAATCTCTTCTTCAAACTAAAGCCAAGATGTTGGGTGATTCTTGACATAAACTGAGGTTTAAACTATCTTACCGTTTTAAATAAAATCCACCAAATGCCACAATACAAACATTATATTCAACCCTTTAATATTCACCTTTTGGACGCTTTGGTACTGTTCGGATCAAACTGACCATGTCATTATTGTAGTCTAATGTTCCTATTGTGGTTGCAGTCCAAGTGTTAGTAATTGGTCACCTAATGAGCACTGGCTGGTTCATTTCTGTGCTGTTGTGCATTCAATGCTGCAGAATATTTCTAATGCCATTTTGCAGCTACCTCTTGAACGCTCTGCATTGCTCTCAGGCCTGGTCAAACAAGAGGCTGGCAGACTTAATATAGAAGGGTTTGTAATTGGACAGAGTGGAGGGTTGGGGTTTACTGCAGTGGTGGTGTTGATAGAGTGTGTGAAGACAGGCTGCTGAGATATGGTTTCAGATTGACATGCCATTTCCTCTCGCCAAAAGCTTTCTATCTAATAGTTACACCCTTGATCTTACCCGATAACCTAATACCATGTACTCAATGTTTACTGGTGACATGTTTGAAAAGATAATTTTACCAACAAATGCAAAGCATTTTGGCAATACGTTTAGAATTTGAATAAATGTTTGATCTCAGGAACCAAAAATCTTAGAGTCTTATAGTATGTCTGCCCGATGAAACAAAGGTTCTTATTTAAGGTTCAATGCAACGTTTCAATTAGAGTTGTGTTTGAATGCTTGACGTTTACTCCATGGGTATACATCTCACTGACCTAAGTACTTGAGGAAGTGTTCTCTATAGCGACTGATTGCTTCAAAAAGGAAACACACCTATATTCGCTTAGATGGGGTGAACTGCTGGAGTTGTAGCCATCGTTTATCTTTTATGTGTTTGCTGTATCTCTGCTATACAGTTATTGATAAAACTGTTGGGTACATCTGCAACAAATATTCAAAACAAAAAGAAAAAAACAAAAGAAATAAAAAACAACACATAATGAATGAAAGACACATTGTGGGCCAATAAGAGAGGCAATTGACGTATGAATCGGTAGGAGCATGACAGGTGGTTGAAAAAGGAGTCATAAGGCAAGTGGTACAATTAATTGCTATGGGTTCAGGATACATGCTTTACTTCACCCTGAGCTTGTCAGGGCAAATATACAAAGGAATGAGCAGTGATGTCCAAAGAGGTCTCACCAGGGTCACATTACATGGCACACACAGCTCTCTCTCCATATCATTCCATACTCCATTTTGATACATCCAAAGCACAATGCACTAGCTTGAGGTTTATTCAAGGCTGTGTGTGTGTTAATTGGGATAATTGTGTGGTATGAGCCTGCCATGCCTCTCCAGTTGCTGAAATCATGGGGTAAGAAGGCAGCGCGAATATTCCACAGAGATTGAGAGTAGAGCTTTGGAAATATCCCGGCATAACACCAAGATAGCATTCTCTGCTGGGACTTGGGGTGTTAGGGGTTGGGGGGTGGGCAGTGTGTTACGGTTTGTCAACAAACACTGTTATAGCAGACAGGTGTCTTGTTTTGATGTTGTTCTAAGTATAGCCTCACTGACATCTGATTTGATCTCAAGGCGACTGGTCAGGGTATGATATTGTCAGTAACATTGGCATCATTTTCCAAGCAGGTGCAATAGGGGCAACATATCTGAATTTAAATATGTGTTTTTTCTTATTTTTTTACATTAATGTAAATAAATGGGGTAAAATTGGTGAACCTTTCTGGGAAAGGAAACCATTTAGGAGACATGTGAATTGCAAATGTAAATGTAAATTAAACTGTGGTGAGAAAAAAAACAAAAAAACATTTTGGGCATTCAAATAAAATTTTATTTTTATAGATTTTACTAAACTTATTGGTGAGGCAAAACTGTCCCAGGTATCTAAGTGAAGGGAAAACTAAAATAAAAGGTGTCGGTTTCATATCGAACAGTTATAGCACTCATATGCAGTTACAGTATAAGAGTGAATGAGAGAGTTTTACCCTAAATTAACACTGATTAAAACAGGTTTGACTGTAATTCTATAATTCTATGTTGAATAACCATGTGTTGTGTTTATTTAGAATGAAATCTGCTTATTCTAAAAGATCATGTTATGACAATAAATTTTAGATTGAAGTTGAATATTGCAGATTGTTTTGAAATCATCTTATGAGGCTTAGGGCCTAAGATCATTCATTGTATCTGAGTAACCCTTATTGTCATTCTGTTATTGTTGCTGGCATCAGTCAACTAACAACATCATTGTCTGTATGAAAATCAATGATATTTTACCTTTATTCAAGATGATTTACATCAGTGTGTAGTTTCACCTAATATTCATAGCATGGATGTCTGTGGATTGTGGGCTTGGTAATGAAGTGTAAACAGCTGTGACCTATATCATGATGACACAATGACAGCATTGGTGTTTTCTATGTTCCATCCACACGCAATTTGTCTTTGTTTCTGAACTTCTCTTGAACACTGTTGGATCATGACACTGAGTTCATAATGACTCAAATATGATCCTCCGCTACCATAGTCTCTGTCTGGGTCTCTACCCAACACATACTAACACACACAAACACACCTTGGCAACATGATCCATTAAGTACCAGTTATGTGTGGAAGTCAATGTCACAGAATGTTATTGTTCCAAAGCGTTAGGAGATAAATTCTGCCACCTAGTGGTTAACAAATTTCAGGGCAAACTCATTTCTTCTCAAGCTTCTCATCTTGCCTTAAGACGAAGCTTGCCTAAATGTAACCTGAGCATTGATGCCATCCATGAAAACGTTCTGGTTCCAATTCTGACACCACATTGTGTGAATAGAAGGCATGAGTGTGATTCCTGTAATAGTAATTTGATAGTCAAAGTACTGAGATAGGTGTTGATTAGTATTTTCAAACATCCCATTTGGTTGACAGTAGTGCACATGAATGACATATTGTACATATGCAGAAGAATTAACCATTTTAGTTTGTTATGTCCTGTGTTTGCTCACTGCAGTAATGCCCACCATTTTAATGTTAGCCTATAGTATAGTATACATTAGGCTAAAATTAAAATGGTGGGCATTACTGCATTATTTTTTTATTGTATATAGACCCTATACAATTCAACTATTACATTATAAAAAGTTAAGAAAGCTTTCTGTAAGAAATATTAGTAAAGTATAAAATATAAATATAAAGAAAATACTGTATGTGAAGTATTATATTATAAAAAAGGGAGCGGCAGAGCAAAGTTAGCGAAAAAATAGAATATACTCTATATGTACAGAATAATGTCAGCAATTAAGCCTTTTATGGTCTGAATTCAAAGGGGACCTTTCCAAACAATAGATATATCAAATGTTTTAGTATGGTTACCCAAGAAATCAGCTCTGGCGTGGAGCTGACTGGCTGTGGAGCTGTTGACAGGGCTGGGTTACCAGCCAGCCATAAGCAACACCAGGCCAGTCAGCTCCATGGCTGGGCTGGACACTACTGTTCCACATATGGTGGACATGACTTAGTGTAATTGTGTGTGTGCATGTGTGTGCATGTGTATGCGCGCGTGTGTGTGCGCGTGCGTGCACGTGCATGCATGTGTGTGTGTGTGTGCGTGTGTGTTTGTGTGTGTAAGAGTCATGCATCTGGGCTGGTATGTCTGAACTTCTCAATCCAATACCAATAGTTAAAGCAATAGCTAACAGCGCAACAATGTACGCTGCAAGTGAATACTGTACATTGTTCCTTGTATTTTGTATGACAAATCTAATCTCTGTCTTTGTGAAACTTTGTGAAATGAACTTGTAGCCAGTTCTGACACCTCAAGAGATGTTCTGGCAGACATATTGGTTATTGGCCTCCTTATAAATAAATACTAAATACAAGCTCTAATTTGAATGGTTGAGCAGTTTCAATTCAGAAACCACAGCTGCTCTCACTTAACTTTTATATTTGATAGCTGACGCATTCTTCATCTTCAACCTTCTATATTCGAATAAGCCAAATTCTATCTTAGACCCTTACATTTGAGTGGCATGTCTTGATCGACAAGACCAACTAAAGTTTGTTGACATGAGTGTTTTGAAAATACAACAGAGAGAGCAAAGGCTCAGTGCTGTTGGATGATAAGGCCCAACTGAATCCTAATGATGTGGTCTGTCCAAAAAACACCAGCACACTCACACACATAAGGAAACAAAAGATAACAATGTATTTATCTCAAACTAAGGTGTTATAGTAGCCAAAGAGTGAACCATGCAAACAAACTGGTGAATGCAATAATGGATGTAATAAAAAGATGGATACATTCATAAATAATATAATGCTTTGCAGTTCATAGAATTCATTTGTATATTGTCCTTCAATTGGTCAGACACCTGCTTCTAGACCACTGCTTACATGCAAAGGAACGAGCCCAAAATCTGTACCTAAACACACATTATATTAACTAATACACGTTTTGTTCATTCAGAGAATATCTCTTCGTTAGCTGCCTGTTCTGCGCGCTGAAAACATAATCGTGTTTTTACACTGGCTCTGTTAATGGGAACCCAAATAAAGTGGTGCAGACCGAACCACATAGCATTACCCTTAGCAATGCATTTCAGCAATGTGGGGAGGGGATATTCTGAGACACCCTATATGGCATTGAAGGGAAAGGTGTTTCGTTTTGATCAACTCCACCTTTATTGTTACTGTATGTTTCTGTACTGTATTAATAACTGTAAGTTATGAATATGATTTTGTATTGATCTGTGTGTCAGATCACATACAGTATGACCTGTTGAAGATGAGCATCGTGAGACTGCTGGCTGACCACAGTAGTACTGTATTATACTGTCATGTTAAGGATATTATAAAGTTCAGAGTTAGAGGCAACTTAACTTAATTATTACTTTACATAGTTTGTAATATACTGGCATACAAAGTTGATTATCTCATTACAATGATGTTCTTGGATATATAAGATATTAAGTGTAGTATTTTTTGAATTCGTTTTACAAATATTAATAATTGCTATTGTAAATAAAATAATTACTTAAAAATTTGATTTATATATACCATATACCTGTATATACCTATATGTGTGTGTGTGTGTGTGTGTGTGTGTGCAATGCATGTTTTTTCCGTGTATGCATTAGCTGAGCATGTGTTTATGTGTGTTGAGAAAAAGGAAGAGGACTGGTTACGTTTTGTGAAAGTGAACTATCATAGTTAAACTTTCCTAGAAAGAGGAAGTATGCGGTCCATAATTCTGGAAAGGGCCGCCCCTTCCCCACATAAAAAAACACTTATTTAGTTTGTTCTCATACAATTGCAGTTATTCAGTTTTTAGGTTATATATAGATAGATAACTCAAGGCAACTCACTTAGTACTTAATACTGAAATACAGTATACAGTATGACCAGTGATAGGCCCAAATCTACAGGAGTAGTACATTTTACGGATGTACGTTTTACTATTATATATTATTTATATATAATAACATTACTGAAATAAATTATCATATATTCCAAATATTTTTGCAATGGCAAGGAAAATTACATATGGTGACCTACTTTTATAATAAAAGAGAAACAATTTGTAATCTTTAAATAAATATTGTCCTGTAATTTTAAAACTGCATATTAAAATGAATAATTCATTGCATGAACTCTATGAACTTGAATCCAGTTGTGTTATATTCTCCACCAGGAGGGGGCACTGTAAGACAATCTAAGACCAGTATTCTACTCTAGAATGTAGGAGGTCATGCATTACCAAATAGTTTATATTATTAATCCAATTTTGTTTAAAATATATTTGAATGAGATGCACATGTTTCATTATTTAGATGACAAGAAACCATTCAAATCTCAAAACGACTAAGGGAAATGCAGTGGGAAATGCATCAGACATCTTTATCTGAATCTTGGCTCGGTCATATCTGTCATACTTAAAAATGTCAGTTGTCATGTTTTACCTTCCTTCCTCTTTCACTAGAATACTGACCACAGACAGGTTTCTAATTATTGAGTGGGGCCTATTGCCAGGCACACAGGATGTTCTAAACCATGTGACACTGAATACCACGAATTCTGATATTTTGGTTTATGTAATTATTTGTTGTGCGTATCCTTAGACACTGAGAAAAACAAGATTTATCAAAACACGACTGTACTCTGTGTAATATTAGTGATTCATGCACACCATGCAATCTTCTGAGCTTTCTACAAACTGTTTGCAAAACATGTCTCATGTCAAGTTAAACAATACCATTAACATGGATTAAGTGGTTATGAGGCACAGTGGGTTCAGGATTATAACAAGGTTGGCACTCTACTGTGACTATACAGAGAACTCTTTTGGTTTAGTTGTTTGCACTTACACTGCAGAGACTGTCTATATAATGTTTGTCAATGTAAAGCAATGCATATTTGCAGATGATACATTTAAGTTGCTGTCCTTGGCAAATCATCTCATATGTAAATGTCACGTATAAAACCATATATAGTTTTAGGCGGTGAAAACTCATATTTTCAATTAAATTATTTTATATAAATATATATTATATATAATTATTTTATATACAATTAAATGTGTACTTTATAATTTCAGTAGTATTTATTTAACTGAATATGTTTTTATGCTATTACTTTACCATATGTTATGGCATATAGCCAGTGGCGGATTTAGCTATGGGCAACAGGGTAGCTTCATGCCATGTCATCAATATCGTGAAATTTCGGGTTTCTACCTTTCTTTTGCAAGTGGCTTCAATGATACTGTATATACTCATGTCAGCTAGTTTGTGAGCTAGGCAATTAGTAAAATCACACTGCCAAATTTAATAAAATAAACGACAATTTATTCGTAATACTGTGAATATAACACTTTTGTTTTGTTTTTGTGAAATTGTTAAAAATGATATATAACTAGTCTGCACACCTCCAAGGTGAATTGGTTTAATCTTGACTCTTAATTTGACCGTTGTTGGTATTGATTATACTCAATATACTAAATTATCATGAAAAGGTAAAGGCCTTCAGGTGGCCAGTTTAGAAAGAAAAATGTACCTGTCATCTCTTTATGAGTAATAATATAACAGTTTTTATCAAATAAAAAAATGTGCCTATGCTATGATGACATTATTCCGTTTTCTGTCAAACTAGCTAAAATAACATATATAACAGATATAATTGTATACAGTTCATCATTAGAATGTGTGTTGCTTATAGTAAAACCATGATAACCTAAATAGCACATTATTTATTTGTTTATCTTTCATTTGGGGTGTCTTGTGTGTTAACGTGTAGAATTAGTCAATGAGGTTGTATGGTACATTTGTTTACTATCCTAAAAGTTTGATAAATTATGCATAATGTCACATATATTTAATTGTGCAACAAATGTTTTCAGACTCAAACTGTAGACTCATATTATATTTCAATGCAAATTCAGGGAACTTCTGAAATCCTTTGGAGCACGAAGACACCTCCTCAGGCATAGCAAAATATATCAGAGCTGCAAGAGGAGGATGAAGTCCCATTTGCTTTCATTTCTCCTCAGTGTGTGTATGTGTGTATGTGCGTGTATGCGTGCACATGCACACTTGTTTATTTGTGCATCCCTGCATAACAAAATTTGTTTGCAAAATATGTATGTGGAATGCCCCACCACAATACATGCTGTAAATGTTACAGTGTTACAATTATGTGTGTTTTCTTTATTTTATTTTATGTATGTGCATGTGTGTGGAGGCAACTAGGTTAATAACACACAACAGGCCAAACTGTTAAATTAGGCTGCTCCTATGTATGCAAGGCTGCAGCACGTTTCCTTGGCAACAGAGGAGTTTGGCTAGAAGCCAAATCATGCAGTACTGTGTACCACCACATGGAGGCTGGCCTAAATATACATCTCTCTCTCTCTCTCTCTCTCTCTCTCTCTCTCTCTCTCTCTCTCACACACACAAAAACACACACGAACACACACGAAGTCGTCACGTGGGCATGCCCATATATGGGCATAGACATACATGTATGCATGACTGCTGCTGTGAGTGCACAGCCCTAAGCAGGAACCAGCCCCCATACTGTAGCATGTAAACTGATCAGTACACCCACCCATCTATATCAGTGCATCTCTTTTTAATCTCTTTTAATCTCCAGGCTTTTTTGTTAGCATCACATCCACCGATGCACTGAAGGTTTGATCCCATTCCTGCCTCCACAGACAAGCAGCTCGTATTTTGGGTGAGGCTAATGTCCTGAAAATTAATGTGTGTGTGTGCGTGTGCGTGTGCGTGTGCATGTGTGTGCGCGTGTGTGTAGGTGTGTGCGCGTGCGTGTGTGTAGGTGTGTGTGTGTGCATGTGTGTGTGTGTTTAGGTACTTCAATGCACATTACTTATTTGTCCCTATACTGTACATTTCTTGGAGTGTGTCCTGCCAGGCTGAAGGGTGAATGCAGTGTGTTTGACCTTACTATACCACGATGAATCTACAATGGATTCTATCCAGAGAACACTTATCGCAATATATATACCCTTTTCCTGGTAGTGTGATTATTATGAAGCAACATTTTTGCGTCCACTTTGCGTTGAAGGTATTTGATGTTTGCTTATCAATCATCTGCATTTGACAAATCCCATTCATTTTCTCTTGCGTGTTTAAAGGTAAAATACACAGAAAAATTAAGTATATAAGCAAAACCCAACTGAAATGCTATAGATTTTGAAGACAAGGTTTTCCAATGTCGCTTGAGGCCTAACCTAACTAAATCAAATTGGGTGTGTTTGCAGTGTTTGCAAACATTCAGGAATATGTCAAAAGTGTCAGAAGCTAGTCTAAAAAGTGACACACCCTTTGGATTTACAATGGCTTATCTCACTAAAGCCACAGAGGATCAGTAATTATAATAGCATGATGCTGGTTTTCAACAAACCATTTATTGTAATGTTTGTTAGTCCACTTTAATTGCAAATAATGGTAATAATATCTACATATGTATCTCTTACAATCACATTACAATGTGTGATCTGACTGTGGTGATCAGTCTAGCACAGGCTACAATATGTCTGCATATAGCACATGAAGAGTATTGGGTGGATTCTGTTCAGGGAAATGTCTGTCTCAGCTGAAGTTCACCACCAATGGTCAGATGCCAACACAGTTGCAAAACCGTTACACTGACACCTACTGGTGTACTGTATATGCAGTTGTGCCAACGTTAATGGCCCTTACTTCCAGTAATTGGGTCACAGGGAGCACATTAATATCCCATGAAGCGTATTGATCTTGCAACAATCTGGGTTGCAGATGCAGTAGCATCAGATGAAGAGTGGCGCATGAGTTTGATAGTTCATGCATATAGGTCCTTTTGTAGGCCTATACTGAAAATACTGTACTGTACATGGGTCATTTTATTGTTGCCAGTATTTATAAAGGCATACATTGAGTTGATACGTGTAGAATTACTGAACATGCTGAATGAAACAAGCTGAATATCAATATGACGTCAGTATACGGGTCCTCTTGTTAGACATAGTTTTAATTACAGCAGTGTATAGTCAGTATTGTAGTTACATTATCTATGTATTCTGCGTATGATGAAAGCATTCTCAGAAAGTCCATCTTATTCGCTACTGTCAAGCAGAATGATATGGAACTGCTCTGCCAGCCAAGGTGCCATTTGAAGGAGAAGACAAAGGTATTAGCTCTACATCACACCCTATAACCCTCCCTTTAAGACTTCAAATGCTCAGTAACATGATTTCATCCTCGCTGTCCTGATCGCTTTGGGAACCTCACGTCACGTCATCAGTAATGAGATGTGACACAATGTTGTGTGTGAGCAGGCCCCAGTCAGTCCATGTGTCATGGGAAGAGTCTACAAGCCTCCACAAAGCCCAACCCCATCCCACTTAAACATTCCTCACTTACTTACACATCCCCCTCTTCGTTGTACCCCCTCTTTCAGCCCTTAAACTCATTCTCCTGCTCCCTTTATTTTCTTTCACTGCCCCCAATCCTATGCCCCCTTTGTCTCTGAGATCTGTTGGAATCCCAGCAGTGGAATGCTACTGGCAGCCTAACCACAGGGCATTGTGGGTGGGATTGAGCGAGGTCACAGCCAAGGAAGTTAACTCGGAAGTTTTAACATTAATTTAGCAGTATCTATATTTATAACAGTGTATCGAAGAACCTGCATCACATTTTGTGTTTATTGCATAACAAAGTATTGAATTTGCAGCAGCTTTATTTAAAACAAGTATTTGTATTGTTCTGTAGAAATCACAGTACGTGGCAGAAATACTGAGGGAAATACTTGCTACTAACCTATTAACCAACTATTATTATTGTTTTCTATCTATCTATTCAGTTTGTATTTTGTTGTAATATCCACACAGTTCTGTAAAGCCTAAACACACCATGTCACTATGACACACCACTGCCAAATAAAACAATGCAATACTACTGTATAGACCACATACATGATATGCGTGTCCACTGAATGGAACTATGTGTGGCAGTCAGTTTATTTTTAAGAAGGCTATTCTGTATGATCCAAGGAGAGAACTTTAGTGAAGCAAAGAAAGAAGAAAGGAAAGTGGAGCCCTATTCTCTTGAGACTTCAAAGGCTACTTTAACATTTGAATAGTCATCATGGTTCAGACGTTTTGGCCTCTCTCACATTGTTCAGATGACGGCTCTCCAAAAGTTTGCTTTGTAGTTTGATGAAGTGGTTCTGGATCAAAAAATGATATTGCAGAGATGTTCCTATACATTGCAAGAAAAAACGTTACGTACAATTACAGATTTACAAGATTTACATGTCAGGAAACTTGCAATCCTTAGAGTGGCTGCTGAGTTTTGAAGCCAATATGGTAGATTTTAAGATTAAGTTAATGGTAACTAGTCACTTGCCTTGGCTGTCTAAATGAATGAAGGTTAATGAGTGAGAATTCCAACTACTAAGAATATCCCATATAGCTAATATCAATTTTTAAAAAATCTTTTTTTTTTTTTTTTCACTTTTATAAGAGGCTTAAAGTACATTGTTATTGTATTTGTATTTTTGATATATAGTTGAATATTTGTGAATTCAAATATTAAGACATCAGACTTACTCTACAGTATATTATCGGTAAACAACTCTTTTTTGTCCAGCTTTTCAATCTGCCAGAGATCACATTACTCAGAAAGCCAATTGCATAACTGCAAATTCGGCTTTAGTATAACCTTGCTGTGCCATGCTGTCACAATGACTGCATCCTTCTTTTATGCATTCGATGTTTGTAAGTTCATACTGATAATAGTTACACTCACACTATTGTATTCTATATGCTGCAGTCTGATGTGGAAAAGCAAGAGTATGTTTACAGTAGGTGAGAGGAGAGCATGTGAAATGTAATATTGTACAACCTGCGGAAGTAGAGCTTTTGTAGCATCAATTCACACACACAGCTACTCTCTGGGATATCTCATTACATAGAAAATAAACCACCACACATGCACGCACGCACGCATGCATCTCATAATACTTAATTTTGCCTGTCCATGAAAGCATGCCATCTTTGACTAAACCAGGAGGATGGCTCTGGTTTGACTTTTTTGTTTGTCTCTCATTGACTTCACTCCCACTGTGAGCTGGCAAGAAGAGCCTTCATAACCACACACACATATGCTATTATGTTAATAGCAAGACATAGTAGTGTAAAAAGATACAGTATAAGGAACAGATGCATTCAATTAAAAACAAATGTTTATCTGGGGGGTCTCTCACCACACACACTAATTGTGTGTTGTATTTGACAACCTTGTCCTAAACTTGTTGCTAATGAGTTGTTGCGAGATGGGAGGCATTTCCTCTTGTGCCAGTCTTCGCCATTAAAGCCCTCATCAATAGGCTCACAGGCTAAAGGCATCTTCTGTTGAGGGTTGGCATTGGATCTAAAGCACCTCACTTCCTTTTGCTTTCACAGGATTGCAGGCACATTGAGTTTCCCGCCATTGGCACAAAGTGAAGGGCCATCTCCAAACCCACGAATGAATAGTGTTTATTCACTAAACTTCAATTTAAAACAAAGAAAGAACTTCCTGATCTGAATACTACATTCAACTAGCTAATGGCAAAGCATTGTTTTTAGCACTGCACTCCTCGGTTATAGCGCCCCAGCTCACTGTTAATGTTTGGCAACACAGTGTAAAAAGTAAGAAAATATACGCCTATAGGTATAAGAGCAGAGAAGAAATCGTTTAAATGCTATTTTAAATCACACAAATTGAGGGGTGTAGGCTTACAGTACTTAAAACATGTATAGTGTACTGTATAGTAACTTTAGTTAAAAACACACACAATGTTGACATCGGAGTAATTTTTTGCCAGGTACTTTTGTAGTAAATGACCTGTCTCAGTTTTGTTCTGCGCTGCTCCCAAAAATTTCCCACTGTATCAAACTCCTGAGAATCTATTGACACCATTCATATAGTATATCCTGTCAACACATTGCCCTATTGTTGCTGATGAGCCTAGGGCTTTGTGGTATTGGCAGATGATATACTAATAATGAAATGAAGAGATATTTTTTTCTGTTTAGGCACAATCCTTCATTAAATGAAAGTCTATGCAGCAGGCCTGTACAGTATATAAAGTAGTGTATACTGTATATCCAGTATACACATTATATCTACAATGTACAGTATATACAAACTGGTGTGTGACTTAACATACAATATATTATGCACTGTATATTAAGTCACACACCAGATGTTTGTTCAGACAATGATATTGTAATTGAACTATAGGCCTAGTTTTCCAAGAGACAATAACCACTAATAAAAATGACTTATTGAAGAGGCAGACATCCCATGCTCTCAGCACTCTCACAATCACGTTTGCTGCTGAGCATGGACTCTTGAAGATTTTCTGAAGAAAAGGGCTGATGGAATGTTCCGCTAAAGCGAGATGAATAAATTAGTTAGCTAGACTCAGCAATGGCTAAGCTAAAACGAATTGCCTATACATGGGAAAAATCAAAAAGCAGACACATACTTTTTTGTGGATATACTGCATGTGATACACAAGGCAGGAAAACAGGGTGTTTCCCCATATTCTCGCTTTTTTCCTCTCTCTCTCTCTCTCTCTCTCTCTCTCTCGCTCTCTCTCTCTTTCTACTTCTGTCTTATGTGGTTTCTGTTACTTTACACCAATTTCACAGCAACTAGTGTTTTGGGGGAGGTAGAGTGCTGTGTTCTCTTCAGGGGGTCTGTGGGATAGGGTGTTCTTTGTGAGATAGGCCAAACCCTAAGGGAAGCTATTGATGAAAATAGAGGAAAATGCAATTTTAGGAAAGTTCTACAGTATATAGAGGGTCGCACAATAACTGGAGCATTTTCTTGCTCACATCATATTTGGTCATATCAGGAGAAATCTCAAATGTTATTAAAAATAAAAATAAAAAATTTATTCAGATGTTTCCATGCAAACCTTTGCATATTGGTACATTTCATCGCAGCTTCTAGAATGATCCTCAGTTTATCTTGCAGCCATTTGAAAAACATAATTACATTTAGCTAATTATAAATAGCAATAAACAATTTTGCTAAATTTATGCTCACAGTACATAAAAAAGATAAATGAAAACACCAGTAGAGATTGCAGTGACAGTGAATCTTTTTTACATTTTATTATTATTTTAATTATTTATTATTATTATATCAATGATTTAAAGGCAGAACAAAACAAAACTTGAATGAATGAAGTATTATTAATTAATCATAGATAATGGACATCAAATGTCTGGGTCATTTTATGAGACACTGAGGTTAGTGGGTACAGAGGGCTATAACCATCCATGTACTGATAACTAATAAATGCTACTGGAAAAAACATCTGGCACTTCCTCCAACGGATTAGCATGGGGCTATGCGTATGGTGCTATGTGCTGACATTCTGACATACAGTAGAAACAAAAAGGACAAGGGAAATGCCTTTTTTCTTTTCTTTATTTTCCTTCTTATGCATCTGTTTTTATTTTTCTTATAATTCTTTAATCTGATTCCTTTACCATTTTTATTAATGCTGTTTTTTTGTATTTCTGTATTTGTTTATGGGAGGCACGACTGCGCATGTATTATCTGTAAAGCACTTTGAGCTGTAATTCTGTATGAAAGTGCTATATAAATAAACATTATT
>JAODTR010064695.1:0-16435 GCA_025399935.1 Amblyopsis rosae
TCCCTTGCTGAAGCTGCTGCCCCCGCGACCCGACTCCGGATAAGCGGGAGAAGATGGATGGATGGATGGATGGATATATTTACGGCATTAGACGTAAATGTCTCCCAAATGCCGTGTTGGCATGTTGTATTTTATTGTTGTTATTTCCTAACTCTCTGTAAAGCACTTTGTTTACCTTTTGGTTGTTTTTAAATGTGCTTTATGAATTAACTGACTTGAATTGACTACATGTAAGTAAAAAAAATCCAAATGTATGAATAGTACAAATCTGAGAAACTGCTTTAGTGGTCTCTTAATTGTTTCCGCAGCAATATATTCTTAAGGCTCTTCAGATAGGAAACCATGCACTCGCTGCTGGGTTGAACTAGGGCTGGGCGATATATCGGTACTTCGGAATTTTTTCAAAAGAGATATAAAATTAGACTATATCGTTTATATCGATTTTGTTATATTATGCATTTATTCATGACTCTTTGGATTTGTTCATCTCTCCCTCCATGCCTGCACTTAGTGCGTTCAGAGTGTCAAAGGGGCGGAGACACCAGAGAAAGCTCACATATGTCAATTAATGTCGCTAAAAAGAAAACATTTCACATTTCCGTCGGGTTTCCAGTTTTTTCTATGCCTGAAGGATTTAGCCCACTTTATAGAAAATACCGATATATATTGTGTATCGGTATTCAACCTAAATATATCAGGATATTATTTTTGGTCCATATCTCCAAGCCCTTGGTTGAACGTCGACGGCAAGGTTCTGTTCTATTTCTTGAGCGTCAACGCCATAAACATGCATTGAGCAGCTGCAGATCTTTGACGTCAAATTGTCTTTTACGTTTTGAACGTCATTAAAAAGTGCATTTCTCGCCATTCCGTTGCTAGGGGGCGCTGGCCTTGACGCAAACCTTCTTTTGTGTCCAAAGGGGCCGTGTCTGAATGTCGCACACATGCTTGGCCTGGCCGCCTTTGTGGTCCACCTCCATGACCACCACCTCTCCCAGAGCCCAGTGATGCTGAAGGCCCCGCCCCTGCTTCCCATGCCAGTGTCAATCACAGAGGCGCTTAGCTCCGCCCTGCCGTGCACAACACAGGCCAACATGCTGTTCTGCCTCAGGTAGGAGCAGACGGTGTTTGTAATAATACAATAAGTGCTTGGTTTCATCCACTTCATAGTTTGGTAATCAAGATAATTAATGTAAATAACTTTTGTTATACACAGTTTTTGTTTAACACTTACTTTGTAAGTGTTGGGTAAATTGAGGTTACCGTGCGCTGGATAGGGCGCATGACCTATGGATACTAGTATGCAAGGGTGTTATGATCGGGCCCGGCGCAACAAGTACGCAGACGAGCGCTCGAGCCGCTTTAAGTATACTTCTGCTGCCTTCACACTGCCTTCATGTGC
This sequence comes from Amblyopsis rosae, assembly GCA_025399935.1. Lineage (NCBI taxonomy): Eukaryota > Metazoa > Chordata > Actinopteri > Percopsiformes > Amblyopsidae > Amblyopsis > Amblyopsis rosae. The sequence continues at coordinate 1,403 of JAODTR010064695.1, forward strand.
TTATGAAGTTGGAATTACATTGTGCTCAAGTGCTTTGTTGTCGGAGCTGTAGGGAATGAAAGCGCAACGTTAATCCTTTTGCAATGCACGCAAAGTAAATTCCCAATTCTCATGCATGTTTTAAGCTCTTCTCACACATTGCGCCTGATAAATTACCTGCATGACCGTGCAGGCATGACTAGTGATTTCCTCTGTTCACACATGCAGCTCCATCCAGGTACATTTACCTGTTGCATCTATGGTTCATACGGTTAATGTTCAATAAAAAAATATTTAAAACAATTAGACCAACTACAGCTGCTTCCCATTGTATCCTATTGCCAGGTATGGACCAGACATGCCAAAATATGATTGTGTATTGCCCAACATGACATACAATGTGATGTGATGTAGATGAGCAGTTGTGGCTAAATGCAGAAGATAAGAGTTGACTAGCATTGCCACTAAATGTAGATGATGTATAGTCGCCAGATTTGCCACAAAATTGTCCGTCTCTCATTTATAATGGCCTATTCTGGTAAATCTGAATGATTATAGTATAGTAAGTGGAGCTGGAGCTGTTGGTTTCCGAAATATGAGCTTTCTTGTCTTTTTCATCTTAACACATAATTTACGTCAAATGCACCAATAGGCTAACCTGACAAGCCAGAGGAATTCCATCTGGGGAGCCGTACATTGAAACTGTTTGTTTGTTAATGGCAGGTACTTTCAAAAAAATACTTGGTAGTTGATTGGATGGATGGAGCCCAAGGTATCTCTGTAACTCACTAGAGCGTTCTTGAGGTGTCAGAGAGTGTGATTTACTTTAGTTTAAGAGTAGGCTACTGCACAATGTTAACCGGCTGGCCTATAGTCACCCTCTCTATATTGCCATTGTGCGCACCCCATCTTACTTCCCACAGATTAAATATTTTACTCGCTGTACAAGAACATCATCATGTGCTGTAATTGTCTCTATTTAACAATATGTGCTGTTGCTGAGACTCACAGATATCCATTTACGTACGGATCCATGCACCGGCATATACTTTTTAACCAGTTTAAATTCATCACTTATGTTAATTATCCAATATCATTCTTTTATAATGTAAATATTTTAAAATTAAAAATAGCAATTAAAATTGCTATTTTAAATTTAAATAAAGTATTGAGCGCATGGTGAAGGAAAAAACAAGAACATGTGCATTTAACATTAATTTATTTTGATGATGGATCATTAGAGGTTCATTTTATTCTTTTAAGATTGCTAGAGTCAGTACTTTTTTTTTTACATCCTGAACAGAGCAGAGCCTTGAGGCGTTTATGAATCTCTTGTATTTTGATCCCATATATGAGAGGATTAAATACAGGCGGAATGACAACATGCATAACAGATATAATCATACGACTAATATGCGGTACATCAGATTGAAGTCTATTTTGAATTACCTCAAATACAAAAATAATGGCAAAGTTCATGAAAACTATCAGATGAGGAAGACATGTTCTAAGAGCTCCTCTCCTAAAGCCCTGGGAACTTCTCAGACAAATCATCAGTATCTTTGCATATGAAAACAGAATGAATGTCATAGGTGTAACGATGCCTATCATCAGGATAAACAAACCATATATATTGTTTACTTGTATGTCACCACAGCTCAATTTAACCAATGAATAAACATCACAAACAATTCTTGATAATATGAACTTGCAGAGTTTTAGTCTACTGGTTAAAACAATCCCACTTCCCATTTCAGTGGCTGGCACAAGCCAAGCCAGTAGCAACAGTAATTTAACTCTTTGTGGCCTGATGACCGTATGATATTGGAGAGGTCTACATATTGACACATACCTGTCAAAAGCCATCGCTGTCAACAGTGCAAAGTCTGCAATTGCATACACATATAATACAAAGCTCTGGAACATACAAGCAGAGTAGGAGATGATTTGCTGATCTGAGAGTAGATCTACTAAGAGTTTTGGATATAGAGACATACATCCTATTAGAGCATTCACCATCAAAGCAGCAATGAAAATATACATTGGTTCATGAAGACTCTTATGAACACATATAACATATAAAACAATGGTGTTACTGCAGATAATATAAATGAACAGTGCAAGTGATATTGAGAAATATAAATATCTATTTTTTTGTAATTGTACATGGCCTGCCAGTGTAAGATATGTAGTATTTTGATGCATATCCATCTGATAGCAGTTAACACTACAAACAATTTATAATTTTTAAATCTCAATTAAAATAATAATATTTCTGTCTATCACTAAGCCTTAATTATCTTAAAATAAATATACAATGTGTAGCGTGTGATATCACCCATTAAGCAAACTTCACGCTGAATCTCTCCTCACAAGAACTGTCAGTCTGTTTTTATTAGATAATTATATTCTCATTGGACCTAATTACACAGAGGCTACAAGCTACCCCTATACATGACAGCCCTCATAACAATTATTAACTTAACCCTTACATTATAACTTTTCCCATTTCAGAAAATGTTCATTGGAATTTTACACCACTTGAGAATTGAATCCTTGATAAAGCCAATATTTGTTGGAATAACGTTGAATTGTTTGGTTCTTTATCTGAATGTTGCTTTATGATAAAGAATAATGTCTCAAAGAGATTCTTTCATGAAAAATAAGTCAATATATAAGATTTTGGAATGAATATATTTGACTGAATTTCCACCATAGTTAGGTCGTATATGGGCATGTATATAGCGTGTCATGTAATGCCAGTGTAATACTGTTTGTTAATATAAAAAAACTACTGTGAATTTGGCTTAGTAAAATGTAAACCGTTCCAATATTGTCATGTGATATAAATGGGTTGTTGTGGTTTGGGTAAATACATTTCATCGCCTGGCGAAAGTTTAAAGGATTGACCTTGAAGCATCTCGTTTGGCGTAAAAGGGCCACACCGCCAGGGGAGAGTTTTACCAGGGGTGGCACAAGGACATGTGGTGGTGTCCACAGAAGAATACATACAATGCGCGCTTAGAGCGGCACGTTAAACATGATTTTTGCAATGGCCATAGCCTAGAATTATGATAAATGTTATATGTTACATGCTTGCATGCTTGCATACACATAACTGGTGATGGTCAGTCTGCTAGTTTGCATCATCTTTATAGGCTAGTCAAGGCTAACAATGAATCTCATTTACCAATCCACACATTCACAAAAAAAGCATTATGTTATATAACCTGCCTATTGATATAAAAACACTTTCTGACTAAATTTAAGGCTGTTAAGGTGATTCACTTTGTTCTGCAGAATAACCTGCCAACTATGGTATACCAACATAATGTAGTCTGCAGGCTGGTTTTAATCAAAGGAGCGCTAGCATGTGTGGGGAACCAAATGATCATATCAACATATGTTCTAACATATTTCACATAGTTGATTATAGTAAAATGCAGTATTGTTAAAGCACATTAGACACGGTCTGCTTTAAGTTTGACATATTTGAGTACTGTCTCTTTAAAATAATAAATTAGCATTTTGTTTAGTTTAGCTTTCCTTTGACGTGGGTTAGTCAGTGGTGCTCCATAAACACTGCGATGAGCAATCTGCCTGTATGTGTGTATAAGTACGTATATGTGTATATATACAGTGTGTGTATGCATATAGTGTATACACTGTATACACACATGTGTGCACATGCACTATATTGCCAAAAGTATTGGGACACCTCTCCCAATCATTGAATTCAGGTGTTCCAACCACTTCCACTTACATGTGTATAACATCAAGCATCATGGCATGCGGACTGCTTCTACAAACATTTGTGAAAGAATGGGTCGCTCTCAGGAGCTCACTACATTCTAGCGTGGTACTGTGATTAGGGTTGGGTATCGTTTGAATTCTACCGATATCGGTTCCGATTCTGCTTATCGATTCCGGGTTCTTATCAATTCCCGGTTCCGATTCCAATATTTTTGGGAGAAGAAATGCAGCATATTTCAAGAGGGAAAATGCCCTGACTTTTCATTTAGGCTATAATCAGTCAAATGAAGGTCACTGACAGGATTCAGGAAGGGTTCTTTTTCCCTTAATTTATAAAAAATAAGATAAATAAGGATAGCCTTTTTAAATGTGGATATGTGTTAATGCATTTAATCATTACAATTACATACAGTACGTGTACGTTTACAGCATAGAATATATAAGAACAGTTTACAAAAAGTGAGTAAATTAACAAATCATATGTTTACCAGCTGGTATAAATTCAAGAACACTTAACTAACATGAACATTTAGGCCTAGGTACACAAGACCTTGTATGTCAATATGTTACTTACAGTATTAATCTTGTTTAATATCTGCTTTCCCATTTAGAATTTAATCCAACCTGTAGGATTCTCATAAATTTCATGAGTTTGATCTGATAATTCAGTTCATGATCATGTAATGACTTGGACAATGTTACATGCATTGTCAACCTTTTGAGTTTAACTAGGCTATTGTTCAGAGAGCAAAAATACAATCTATTTTTAGATCAGCGGCGGCGCGCATTGTTAAAGCCCAGTGTTAATAAAAAATAAAACCAATAAAAAGTTGTAAGATCATAACGCTAGAAAACTATATTAATTGTTTTAGCGTGGCTTCAGCTCTAGCTGGTTATGATGGTGCTCTACACGATGCATTCAGCTCCACTACAGGTAGAACCGGGGGAGGGTTCGTGTGATTTTGTTTGTTGTGATCGCTTTCGTCATAAGTTGATCTGATGGATTTGGGTTAGGAAAAAAAGAAGAAACAGACGCCTCAAAGAGGTAAACAGAAGTGTCCCGTCAGTTTGGGCATGCTTGCATTTTTGCATGCAAGATAAGTAAAATTTGTCAAATTACGTGACATTATTTCAGCCGTCGTGTATCAGTTGCTGGCAGATCAAAAGGTCAAATTCACAACTTTCCTTGTCGCAGTTTTCTTTCTATGAGGCCACGCTTTTGACCGCAAGATCCATCTTTCACACCGTCGATGTAAATGTATGCTAGGTTCTGAAATACAATGCGTACAGCATGATAGGCAGATGGCTACGCATCAGCTAAAGCTATTTCTAATAATTAAATCGCATTTTGGAACTGACTAAATATTATTTATTTTAAAGGTACTCGGTTCTTGACATTTTGTTTTCGGTTCCAACTTGGAACCGAATTTCGGTGCCCAACCCTAACTGTGATAGGTTGCCACCTGTACAATAAGTCCAGACCATAAATTTGTGAAATGTCCTCACTACCAACTAACCATGACCATGGAACGGTTCTCTCTCTCCTCTATACTCTTCTCTTCTCATGAGGTCCAAAAGCCAGCCTCTGACAAAGATGTCAGTTTTGATGGCATAGGTACATTTTATATATAGAGGAGGAGTAGTATACAGTATACACATTTTGGAAAAACATATGCTGCCATCTAAATGTGGAATTTTGCATATTAGCATTTTCCCAACCTTTTCAGAATTGGGGTTGTATAACTTGCTATTATTATGTTATTATTTTAATTTTAAATAAAGTTTTGTCTCGCACACCATACTTCAGGAAACAATGCTCTATTGTGCATCTCATTTATCAGGCTGTGGGTAAAACAAAACTGATAAGTTATTTAAATTGTATAAACATGGCTGCCATATTCACAGGCTGCCATCAGGATTCAAGTGAACTAATACACTTCTGAATTGCTTATGTATTGTTTGCATGAGTTATATACACACATAATAAGCGCATGCCACAGGTTGTGTTGAATCAAGAAAACTAAATAGCTAGCAGTCACAACATGGCCATTTTGCATCAGACAGACTACCCTTTTGGTGTCCAGGTGATTACACTAAAGCTGAACATTTTTTTTCTTTATATTAAAATTGCACAATACTGCACTGTCTTATCTTGTCCTTAATCATGCCTGTCACCACCCTATATGACGTTTTATGGCAATGTGTGGGTTATGTTTAATCTTTAATTCATAATACATTTTCAAATAATGCCATCATATATTTCATGATATAACAGGATTATATTAATTAGAACATTTTTATTTATTCTATTTTAAGAATAGAAATAGCTATTATAATTGCTATTTTAAATTTAAATATAATTGCTATTTTAAATTTAAATAAAGTATTGAGCACGTGGCAAAGGGAAAAAACAAGAACATGTGCATTGATAATTCATTTATTTTGATGATGGATTAGAGGTTCGCTGTATTCTTTTAAGATTGCTGGAGTCAGTATTTTTATTTTTACATCCTAAACAGTGCAGAGCCTTGAGGCGTTTATGAATCTCTTGTATTTTGATCCCGTATATGAGAGGATTAAATACAGGTGGAATGACAACATTCATAACAGACATAATCATACGACCAATATGTGGCACATCAGATGGGAGTCTACTTTGAATTACCTCAAATACAGAAATAATGGCAAAGTTCATGAAAACTATCAGATGAGGAAGACATGTTCTGAGAGCTCCTCTCCTAAAGCCCTGGGAACTTCTCAGACAAATCATCAGTATCTTTGCATATGAAAGCAGAATGAATGTTATAGGTGTAACGATGCCTATCATCAGGATAAACAAACCATATATATTGTTCACTTGTATGTCACCACAGCTCAATTTAACCAATGAAAAATTATCACAAACAATTCTTGGTAATATAAATATAAAGTTTTAGTCTACTTGTTAAAACAATCCCACTTCCTACCTCAGTGGCTGGTACTAGCCAAGCCAGTACCAACAATAACTTAACTCTTTGTGGCCTGATGACATTATGATATTGGAGAGGTCTACATATTGACACATACCTGTCAAAAGCCATCAATGTCAACCGTGTGAAGTCTGCAAATGCATACACATATAATACACAGCTCTGGAACAAACATGCAGAGTAGGAGATGATTTGCTGATCTGAGAGCAGGTCTTTTAAAAGTTTTGGATGGAGAGACACACTTCCTATTATAGCATTAAACAGCAAAGCGGCAATAAATATATACATTGGTTCGTGAAGACTCTTATGAACATATAACATATAAAACAATGGTGTTACTGCAAATGACATATATGAACAGTGCAAGTGATATTGAGAAATACAAATATCTATATTTTTGCAATTGTACATGTCCTTCTAATATAATATATGTTATGTTTTGACACATATCTATATGATAGCAGTTAATAAAATAAACCAATGTCACACTAATCCTTGTCTTCAAATATACACACATAGAATAAAACATGCAATATTGCCTATTCACCAAACCTCAGGCTCATTCTATCTTCTCAGCAGGATAACTGACATTCTTCAGTTGGTTTTATCAGGTTTTGACATTCTCACTGGACCTAACTACAAACTACTGACTAACCTCTGGAGGACACTTCTCAAAACAATTATTGGCTTTCTCATTAACCTTAAATCATACCTTTTCCATTTCAGTAAACGTGGAAGTTTACCTCTGGAAAATGCTATAATTTATTTCTCATTAATTTCTTCATGGACAACTGAATTTACAATAAATGTATTGCAACAGTTTTAGTTAAAATATTTTTTAAACTGCAGGCCCTGTGTAGAATGCAGCATACTGCAAAACAGTATACATAAAGAAAAACACCCTACATAATTATATAAAACATCAGAGGTTTTAAAATATTACATAAACATATTATGGTTTACATTTTTGGACAATACGTATTATTCTCAAAGATTTACATTTACAGCATTTGGCAGACGCTTTTATCCAAAGCAACTTACATATGTAGTACATTTGTTATTAGTTGGGCAGGTCATACAGCAGCAATGGTTAGCAAAGAATATTATATCAGAATAATTACAGCATAATGTCATCATGACTTTTACCAGTGCAGAAAGTATTTAGGATAAAAAAATAAAAATAAGAGCAGAGAAAAGACACTTGAGATAGGGAGACACTAGAGATAGTGAGAACTAGGAGGTGGTGAAGTCACTAGTTGGTACCAAGGTGGGTTGTGAAGTGGTGTGTCTTTTCCACAATTATGGTGCCAGGACACAAAACAGAACAGACTTCGATAAGCGAGTTTTGAAACCTTGTAGCGGTGGCGGTGGTACTGTAGCTGAGGAGAAATGCTGTTGAGGCCTGGAACTGCATCATTGCTTGAAGACAGTTCTCTTTACTGCCATGCCAACACCAGTGTCGTGAATTGTATGCGAGGTGCAATGGAGAGCCAGTGAATTTCTCGGAAGAAAGGGGTTACAGTACCAGGGATAGCTAGGGTTTTTGAATACCAGGTGGGATGCTGCATTTTGACATGTTGTAAGGGTCTGGGGCCTCATGTATCAACAATTGCGCAGCTTTCATACTAAAATTATATAATATAATATAATTTTTGCGTACATGCACGAGTCGTTGTCCCCACTTTACCTTCTCCCATAAATGACGATGCAAATTACATTAAATGCGCCCATGTCCTCATTCGTTAAGAAAATTCACTAAGACCGACATTTTGATCACAGAAGTGGAGGCCAGGATACTTTTTATATTTGGAAGTTTGTCCTCCAATGTCAGCAATAAGAGAAAGTCAACAGAGTGGCTACAGCAGTCAATGTATCGTGTTCTGAGAACCGTACCACGTCAGAAACTATGAAGAAATAGTTTGATATGAAAGTCGATAAAGAGCTAAGCTCACAGGAAGAAAGGATTGCTATAATCATAGAAAGACAGTCAATACTATGAAAGATATAAAAATGATATAACAGAATGATATTGGATAATTAACATAAGTAATTAATTAGAACTGGTTGAAAAGTATATGGCAGTGCATGGATGCGTGCGTAATTGCCTCATTTGCGGCATGGATGTCTGTGAGTCTCAGCAACAGCACATATTCTTAAACCGAGACAATTGCAGCATTGCATGGCGATCTTCTTGCACAGTGAGTAAAATCTTTAATCTGGGAAGTAAGCCGTTGTGCAAACAATATGGAGATATACAAAGGGTGACTATAAGTAGGCCTATGTAACAATGGCCAGCCGGTTAACACTGTGCAGTAGCCTACTCTAAAAATTACGTAAATCTTGCTCTCCGACACATCAATAACACTCTCGTAAATTATAGAGATCCATTGGGCTCCTTAATAAACCCATGTAATCCACGGGAGCAGGGTTCTCACGCCGATATTTATTTCAAGTTGATTTTTAATTTTAATTTTAATTTAATTAATTAAGTGTTTAACAGACATTATTAGGTTGCTTACATAAATAAACAGTTGATAGCATTTAACGTTTGGGTTTTGGCTATTCTGATGTTAAACATTAACCTCATATTCTACATGATCTACCTTATGTTGTAGTCATCGGATATGTTTTTTTCATGGACAATGCCATGTTGCCTTAACTATATGGAACACATATTTGGAGAGGTTTGGTACTTTATAATTATAAGAAATCGACACGTTACAGAGTCACTTGACTTTGCGGTTCGCTCCACTTCTCAGGGCAGATCTAGATTTTGCGCCACGGACCGCACATTCTCACGTTAATTTTGACACCTAACACTGTGCGTGAAAACCAGTGTACTCAACCTTTTCTTTTTGTTTGTGCACTGTTGATACATGAGGCCCCTGGCCTTTTATAGTTGTGTGTAGGGGTGGACAATAATTACATTTCAATAAATATTGCGATAAAACATTTTTCAATAACTGTGATAGGATTTTAAAATGTATTTCGATAAGCTATACTTTACACAGAATTTGTCAATGTAAATGACAGGGTCAGCAGTCAGTGATAATAGAAGAATAGAAACTGTGCGTGATGAATTCAACTACACTCAGCCAGTGCTAAGCATAATGTGCTGTTTTCACATGCCAAACGGTTATAATTAACTCTCTCACTTAACAAAAAGCCTTAATATTACATATAACGTCAGCTTCCTCCGTTAACAGTCAATCACGTCTTGGGTAGTCTCGCAAAGCCAGCTTTTAAATATGTGTAGTCTGAGACACAGCGCTGGCTAACTGTGTCTGTACCCACCTACGTGACAAGCAAGTTATTTTGATTGACATGCACAACGACCAACTACTTAACTCAATGACTGAGTCGGACGTTAAACTTACAATGAGGAAACCTAAACAACAGGACTATGGCTGTTTACAAGTCTTGTAGGCTATGATTACCGATTAAAATAAATGTTTAAATTGAAATTAGTAAATAAAGCACTGCACTATTTTTGAGATATACTTGAGTGAGTGAGTGACAATGCAAACAGCCAATGGATATTGACAGTATTGCTTCCAGAAAGTCAGAGTCCCGTGTCGAGCTTGCAAGGGTATGTATCAGACGTTCAGCACAGAGTTGCGTATGTGGCGTAGTGCTTATGAACTGAAGAGGCTGAGACTATGGCTGTGTTTGAAATATAAAGTTTTAATCGCTAGAAAAAGTCGAGAGATCATTGGGTTTCGGTTGATAAAAGCGGTCGGTCCACCGGTTACACCAAAGAGTCAATCAGCGACCTGTAGATTCTGCTGATAAGCTGTCGCTCCCACACGCACAAGCGAACATCGCTGTGGTGTAGTTCCAGCTTTATATGCCTTGAGCATGTTATTGTAGGCTACATAATCACTCAAACTTCACTTCCTTGTGCAGTCAGCGCTCGGTTGAATATACTTTTCTGTTAACTGATTCAACTGCACAAGATTTGTGTAAGTAAGACATTTGCTGAAAATACATATTTTTCATATATATATATAGGCCAGTGTTTGCAGATATAGCTTTCCATGTGTTGTCTTATTTCTGTATGACTTGTTGGTGTTTGTCAAAGCTTTTACCAGCTGAGTAGAATGTTAACAGTTCCGCTATTGTTATGTGACATAAATGTTTTTTTAAACCCATTTAATCTCCTGGCGAAGTTTAAAGAATTGACCTTAAAGCGAACATAATGTCACATTTTTGCATTATGAACATTCGAGTTGTGTGTGTAGTGTAATTTACTATAATGCGTTTAAAATATTTCACTTTTAAGACACCTGCCCACACACCGATTAAATGAAGTAATTCATATAAAAAGAGCTCCAAACAACTAGCACTTGGAAACAAACATATTTTTCAGAAAGCTGACATTTCTGTATTACAATTCCTTTATTCAATAGTCTTATTATAATTTTCTGAAATACTGAATTGTGGTTTTCAGTAGCTGTAAATCGTAATCAAGATTAAAACAAATACAGGCTTGAACTATGTGTGTAGTTACAATGTGAGTTTCACTTTGTCAATTTAATTATTGAAATTACTTTAAAAAAAATGTCTCTTCATTTATTGAAATGCACCTCTACATTGGTTCAGGAAGACTTATGAACACATAACGTATAACAAATTGTGTTACTGCAATTGATATACAGTAAATGAACAGTTCAAGTGATATTGAGAAATACAAATATCTATATTTTTCTAATAATTGAAATGTACAGAATGTTAATGTAGGTATTAAGTGGTCAAACTCAACAATATCTTAAAGCTTATCTAGACTTCTATTCCAGAGCAAGTTTTCACATTTCAGAAATCTGGGTCGAGCAGGTTAAGAGATTAAAATATACCATCATATTGCCTCCGTATTGTCAGTTTGATATAAGATTATATTGTTTTTGTTACCTTTTCCTCTCTACTTCAATGGGTCAAATCTAAATGTCTTGTCATAATCAGTTTAATGCCTAAAGTCTACATCAATTTAGCGGAAAATGCCAGAAAAGCACTAAAACTACGCTGATGGGTATTAACGTGGTTTCCATACACATTTACACATAATGTGACATAATTACTGTAGCTTCAAATCATTATGTGAAACTCTTTGTTTACACCAGTCATTCATACCCATTTAAAACAACATGCCACACTTGTCATTGAATGGAAACAGTTTTTTATAAGAAGTTAGTGCCATAATATTGTCTAACTGGCTTCTTGTGAGTTCTCTAACTTGGCATATATAATGCTGAGGTAGAGAATAGTTTGGTGCGTTGTTCTTTTATTTGACAGATAAATTATTTGTCTTTCTTTAAAAATAGAATTTTCCTCATATACTGCTGGAAATAATTCATTGTATGCACCCAAACCATTTCTATGAGGTCTAGTAGACAATGGATGTTGATAATAATTGTCAGTCTGGCCTGTTTCAATGAAATGCCTTGCTGTGCAAGCAATATCCTGGATAGCACATTGGTGTTCAGAATTTTGCATTTTGAATGACATTCGCAATAAGCCTAACATTGCGTCAGTTCTTGTGATCAGATCAGCCTATAACTTACTATACAATAATTATATCAATGAAATATTGCACTGAGCTCAAGATGCACACACAAATAAACCATTGCTTGTTTGAGCATTTACTGTACAAACATTCATCACAGAAAATGACACATATGAAAACATTAATTTATCCATAATTTGTTTTTATGTGTCCATTATTTTTATTCATTGTTGTATATTTCACTGTATTGATTTGTTGTTATTGCATTATTTTGTACAGTAATTGTATTTTGTACAGCACTTTGGTCAGCTTTTTTAAATGTGCTTTATAAATAAATGTACTTGTCTACTTGATGTTAGAATAGATGTTCATTGTATTATTGTAAGGTGGTTATTTTTTTCTTGTTACCTCCTGAACAGAGCAGAGTCCTGAGGCGTTTAGAAATCTCTTGTATCTTGAACCCGTATATGAGAGGATTAAAGACGGGGAATTACAACATGCATAACAGACATAATCATATGAACAATATGTGGTACATCAGATGGGAGTCTATGTTGAAATACCTCAATTATCATAATAATTGCAAAGTTTATAAAAACTATCAGATGAGGAAGACATGTTCTGAGAGCTCCTCTCCTAAAGCCCTGGGAACTTCTCAGGCAAATCCTCAGTATCTTTGCGTATGAAAACAGAATGAATATCACAGGTGGAAAGAATCCTATTACTAGCAGAAACAAACCATATATATTGTTTGCTTGTATGTCACCACAGCTCAGTTTAACCAATGAATAATTATCACAAACAAGTGCATGGCCTGCTCGTGTAAGATATGTAATATTTTGATAGATATCCATCTGATAACGGTTAACACTACAATACGATTATTTATTTTTTTAAATCTCATGTAATGTATATTTATATCTATCACCAAGCCTTACATTAAAATAAATATACAATGCAGCCTGTGATATCACCCATTAACCAAACTTTAGGCTGAGTCTGTCCTCCCTATCTTCTGTTTTAATAAGGTTATGATATTCTCATTGGACCTAATTACAGAGAGGCTACAGTCTACCCGTATAGATGACAGCCATCATAACAATTCATGACTTTACCTTAGATCATAACTTTCTCATTTCAGAAATTGTATGGAATATATGGAATTTACACCACTAGAGGATTTAATCTGGTCTGAACATTCCTTGAGGATCCTTCCAGTAACTCCATCTGGGCCAGCTGCCTTTCTCGCTCTACTCTACGCAGGGTGGTTCTGACTAGGGATGGCACGATCCAGTTTTTTCAGTCCCGATACAGATACCGGCACTTTGGGTATCGGCCGATACAGAGTACTGATCCGATTCCAGTGTTAAATTAAATTTTAAGTTAAATTGCAAAGTTATTGACAGCCAATCTTTTATTTTAGGATTTAGATGCATTATATAAACCTGATGCTGATAGTGTGGCCTGGGTAGGTTAGACATGGCTGATTCTTGGCAGTAGACAGATATGTGTAAATTAATGTAATTGGATCAGCCACATGGATCGGTTACAACTGTCCAATTTTCATCGATACCGGTCCAGCTATTTGTCAGTATTGGACCGATTTCCGATATCAGTATCGTATCGGTGCCATACCTAGTTCTGACCTGATGTAGGTGCAACTGTATGTGTTTATCCTGCCCTGGTAGCACAGGGTAGGTGCTTGACTCTGTGTTCCTGCTGTGTTCAAAGCGGGAAGAGAACTCGTTCAGGGTCTCAGGTTAGTTACTTTTATAGCCAGTGAGGGTTTTTACTCCCTGCCACATACATCTGGAGTTATTTCTGTTAAAATGTTCCTCTATGCGCTCCCTCTAACTGTGCTTTGCCTCCCGGATGCCTCTCTTCAGATCTCTCCGTGCTTCTTGATAGGCTTGCAGATGCCCAGCTCTAAAAGCATGGTCCCAAGTCCTGAGCAGGTTCCTCACTTTACTGTTGAGCCATGGTTTTTGGTTGGGCAACGCTTTAACAGTTTTATTTACAGACACGTTTTCAGCACAGAAGTTTATGTAGGACAGAACAGCAGATGTATGTCCTGTCTCCTCAGCAAAAACTCCCCAGTATGTGTCAAAGCAGTCCTGTAGAGCTGGCATTGCTTCTTTAGTCCATACTCTGACTGTCTTCAGTGATGGTCTTTGACTGCAACATGGTTTGTATGCTGGGATCAGGGACAGGTGATCTGAGAGTCCAAAGTGTGGAAGAGGGCTGGCTTTGCATGCATGTGAAATGTTGCAGTAGACTTGAACAAGGGTGTTCTTTTCTCTTGTCGGGAAGTTTGCATATTCATGAAATTTAGGCAGAGCAGACGTCAAGTTGCTATGGTTAAAGTCCCCTGTTGCTACAACAATGCTGTCTGGTTGTGCCGACAGAAGTTGGCTGATGGAGTGGTGTAGCTTCTCCATGGCTAGCTTAGCATTAGCTTGCGGTGGTACGTAAACCGTTGTTATGACCGATGTAAATTCCTGTGGCAAGTAGAAAGGTCTGCACTGTCCGGGGAGCAGTAACTGTCTTTGACTGTAGCGTTTGCACACCAGCTGTTATTAACATAAATACGACGTCCTCCCCCTCTGCTCTTACTGAACTGTGTAGTCCTGTCCACTCTGTAGGTCGAGCGGCCTGCTAGCTCGATAGCAGCGTCATGAATGTTGCAGTTTAACCAAGGCTTCATCCGAATACTCAGTATAGGCTACCTTTGGTGAAGTACCTACTACCCAACCGTTAGTCTAGTACGTTCTATGAGTAAGTAATACTCAGTAATACTCAGTATAGACTACCTTTGGTGAAGTACCTACTACC